>JARFJB010001237.1:522500-692500 GCA_036346205.1 Vesta saturnalis | reverse complement strand
ATAAATGGAGTAATGGTTGGTGACGTAAATGTACGACTTCTGGTGTATGCAGATGACACAGTCTTATTAAGTGACAGTGCGGATGAGCTGCAAACCGCTCTGAGGAAGTTTGATACAGTCTGTGAGAGCATGGACCTAAAGGTAAACGTGAAGAAAACTAAGATTGTGGTGTTCAATCGGGAAGGTGGAAAGGAGAGTAGAGTATTTACTGAATGGGGAGAGGGGAGAGGGGAGAGGGGAGAGGGGGAGAGGGGAGGGGAGAGGGAGAGGGGAGAGGGGAGAGGGAGAGGGAGAGAGGGGAGAGGGGAGAGGGGAGAGGGAGAGGGGAGGGAGGGGGAGAGGGGGAGAGGGGGGAGGGGAGAGGGGAGGGGGAGGGGAGAGAGGGAGAGGGGAGAGGGGAGAGGGGAGAGGGGGAGAGGGGAGAGGGGAGAGGGGGAGAGGGGAGAGGGGAGAGGGGAGAGGGGAGAGGGGAGAGGGGTGAGGGAGAGTGGGAGAGAGGGAGGGTGGGAGAGAGGGACAGAGGGAGAGAGGGGGGAGGGAGAGAGGGAGAGAGGGAGAGGGAGAGAGGGAGAGGGAGCGAGGGAGCGAGGGAGCGAGGGGAGGAGGGAGCGAGGGAGAGGGAGGAGGGAGAGGGGAGAGGGGAGAGGGGGGAGGGGAGGAGGGGGAGGGGAGAGGGGAGAGAGGGGAGGGGGAGAGGGGAGAGGGGAGAGGGGAGAGGGGAGAGGGGGAGAGGGGAGAGGGAGAGGGGAGAGGGGAGAGGGGAGGGGAGGGGGGAGGGGGAGAGGGGAGAGGGGGCGAGGGGAGAGGGAGAGAGGGAGAGAGGGAGAGAGGGAGAGAAGGAGAGGGAGAGGGGAGAGGGGAGAGGGAGAGAGGAGAGAGGGAGAGGGAGAGAGGGGAGAGAGGGAGAGAGGAGCGAGGGAGAGAGGGAGAGAGGGAGAGAGGGAGAGAGGGAGAGAGGGAGAGGGAGGGAGAGAGGGAGAGAGGAGAGAGGGAGAGAGGAGAGAGGGAGAGAGGGAGAGAGGGAGAGAGGGAGAGAGGGAGAGGGAGAGAGGGAGAGAGGGAGAGAGGGAGAGGGGGGGAGCGAGGGAGAGTGGGAGAGGGGAGAGGGGAGAGGGGGAGAGGGGAGAGGGGAGAGGGGAGAGAGGAGAGAGGGGAGAGGAGGAGAGAGGAGAGAGGGAGAGAGGGAGCGAGGGAGAGTGGGAGAGGAGGAGAGGGGGAGAGTGGGAGAGGGAGAGTGGGAGAGAGGAGAGAGGGAGAGAGGGAGAGAGGGGAGAGAGGAGAGAGGGAGAGAGGGAGAGAGAGAGAGAGAGAGAGAGAGAGAGAGAGAGAGTGGAACAGATGGCAGCTTTTCTTTATACTCAGAAACTCGTAATGGTGCTTTTACAAATACCTGCAATTTTTAAATCGTAATAGCAGCACACAGACAATGTAATATTTACCTTCTTCACGGAAGAAATTAATTTATTTACAGCACTAAATTCCTTTGAATGCATTCACACACTCGTGCAGTGTGCTAGGCAAGTAACATGCAGTAGTTTAGGTAGAATACCTTAGGGCCCGTGCCGCTTTTAGCATGTAAGGTACCGCGTCGCTTATTAAAAGCAATATTTTCGATTCAGGTATTTCGTTAGGAAATAAAATACCTAAAACAAAACTGTATATTAACCAAGTATGATAGACTTAATAGTGTATGATGAACGGCTTAGAAACCTGGTGAAAGACACAAAAGTAATGCGCGGAGCGGAGTGTGGATCGGACCACTTTTGGTTGTATCCAGAGTGTGTTTAGGGCAAAAGTGGGTCTGAAGAACGAAAGCAAACGTAGTGCGAACGTCCAGAATTAGGGTTGACAAATTAGTGGATAATGGTGCGAGAATGAAATACGCAGATGCTGTGAATAAAGAGTTGAATGTGAATGAAACAGTGTGGAACGGACAAATAAAAGACACTGACGTTGAAAGTGCATAGGTAAGCTTGAAAAACTCTATTGTCAATTGTGCCGTGCGAATAAGTGGAAGAGTGATTGTAGGTAGGCAGAAAAATGTGCTTGGTGGAATGAGTCGGTAAAAAGGCAGTAAGTAAGAAAAAGATGCATACATGGCAATGATTGCTGCAAAAATGAGACTGAGAAGAAGGATTGTATGAGGTGTACAGATTAAGAAACAAAGAAAGGAAGGAGGCAGTGAGAATAAGTAAAGAGGAAGTGATGACTGTGGAAGGAGAGAAAATGCAGAATGATTTTGAGGGAAACAAAAAACTCTTCTGAAAATGGGTAAAAACACAAAATGTGGCCCAAAACAGAACGCTGCAGGAGTTATGAATGCTGGAAACGAAATAGTATGGGACGATTGTGAAGTGAGGGAATGCTGGCAAGAATATTTCGGAAAGCTGTACAGTAGTGAGGAAAGTAAGACTGAAGGGTTACATAAGGAGAATATAGAAGAAATGATGAATGAAACTGAGAAGGATATTGGAATAAATGAGGTAGAGAAAACGGTAGGAAGGTTGAAAACGGCAAAGGAGCAGGCGTAGATGAAATCACTGGTGAAATGCTCAAGTATGGTGGTGCAAAGCTTATACGAAGATTGCGTGAATTATTCAATGTATGCCTTATGTGTGGAAAAGTGCCAAGTGATTGAAAGAGCACGATCATTGTACCATTGTATAAGGGTAAGGGTAACAAGAGTGATTGTAAGAACTACAGAGGAATAAGCTTGCTCAGCGTACCTGGCAAAAGTATTTGGAAGAATACTGATTGATAGAGTACGAGAAACTACACAAACTAAGATGTGGGATGTACTAGGTAGCTTCATGCCAGGGAGAGGATGTGTCGATCCGATGGTTGCTCCAGCAGGTGATCGAAAAGTGTTTAAAAGTAAAAAGGAAGTTGTACTGTGCGTTTGTAGATCTGGAGAAAGCATATGACAGAGTGAATAGAGAGAAGCTGTGGGAAATATTAAATGAATATGGCGTAAATAAAGGTCTAATAAATGGAATAAGGGCAGTATACAACGGTAGTCGGGTATGTGTTAGGGTGAGGGGACGTGAGTGAATACTCAATATTGAGCAATGAGTGCGACAAGGTTGTGTGATGTCACCATGGTTGTTCAATGTATACATGGATAAATGTCTTAGACAAGCATGTACCGATATAAATGGAGTAATGGTTGGTGACGTAAATGTACGACTTCTGGTGTATGCAGATGACACAGTCTTATTAAGTGACAGTGCGGATGAGCTGCAAACCGCTCTGAGGAAGTTTGATACAGTCTGTGAGAGCATGGACCTAAAGGTAAACGTGAAGAAAACTAAGATTGTGGTGTTCAATCGGGAAGGTGGAAAGGAGAGTAGAGTATTTACTGAATGCCGTGGGTATGAGATTCCTGAGAAGCGCATGTGGTAAAACGAGAAGGGACAAGATAAAAAATGAATGCATAATGACGGAGTGTGGTGAGGAAAAGACGATGATGGATAGATATAAAAGTTGTACATTACGTTGCTTTGGTCACATTGAGAGAATGAACAACGCAAGATTAACGAAACAAATATATGTGGGTGAGGTTACGGGAAAGGCCGGCCCTGGTAGGCCGAGTAAAACTTGGCTGAATGTAGTAGAATCTATGATAAAGGAAAGAAAGATAAGCAGTTTCAAAACAAAAGGGCATGTCAGAGACTATGTATGAATCTTGTGGAAGCTAGGGAGGTATGCGGAGGTAAGATAAGATATAGATTGTGAATGAAAAATAAATAAGAGGCAGGGATTGTTTTGGCTACCCCGCAAGGGAATGGCGTGAAGGTTAAGTTAAGTTAAGTTTATTTTTTACGGTTCACTTAAAACCACATTTTTTCAATTTTATTAAAATAAAAAATCGACAAAAAAGGCAAAATCCCAAAAATTTCTTTAAAAAGGCAAAAACCGCCAAAAACATCAAAAAAAGGCAAAAAAGGCAAAGTAAAAATTGCATGTTTGGAGTCGTCATGTCTTAAAACTTATAGAAATTCAACTTTGCCTTTAATATCCTCATTAATTCAAAAAAGGCATTTGCCTAACTATCCGCTTTCTAGTTATAACTAAAACGGCCAATACAATAACCTGGAAAATATTTTCAAGTTTCTGAAATGGCCGCTAGGGTGCGTAACTGCAATGTTGATTCTAAAAAAGTTATTTTTCTGTGAATTCTGCTATATTAACATAATAAAAAAATAATTGAGCTTTAAAGTCGAGGATAATCTGAACTTTTTTTGTTTGGTACTTTTTGACGTATGTCTAAAAATAAAGTAGTGAGGGGTATTCAAAGGTTTCCTTAAATAACCCCCTGTTCTTCGAAACGGCTAAGCCGATTTTAACAAACTTGGATTCGTTGAAATGAGCTATTCGTGGGCTACAAATGTTATAATATTTGAAGTGTTGTTAGTTTCACATGTCGTCGCTAGGGGGTTTGTTCGACATTCCAACAGAAACGGTTAATTTTCGCAAAAAAATTAAATGCATTGGTATGACTTTTTTTTCATGAACAAGTAGCTAAATGATACTTAAACAACCTCGCGAAAGCCGCATCTCGATATCTTGTTCCTAACCTAAAATATCGGCCAAAGAAAACTTTATACGAAAATCCTTTAAATTTTTTTTTTTTTATATTTTTCTGGAATTGTTTCTATTATGTAAGTTGTGGCCCTAAAAAGGACCGATTTAAAGGAGGAAGGTTTTTAATGCCCCCGTAAATGCTCGAAATACTGACCATCACTCTGTGCATTGCTGAGGCCTCTTATGGATAGACAAAACTGCAGCTTCAATTTCGACTCTGAATGGGTTACCTAGAAATTGCGATTTTAAATGTTAGTAAATTTATTCACCAGAATAAAATCACCCTTTTTGAAATTACTACTGGCAAGTAAGCAATGCTAAAAGTTATACGAAAGGCCTATTTTTTGTTTGTTTAAATGCATATTCACTATGGATGTATACGAAAAATACAATTAATAGAAGCAGGCAATGGAAACAGATACTTATACAAAACATACATAATCCTCAAATTGTCAATAGTTGTCTATACTTTCGCGTTACTTTGAGCAATTTTTGTGCTTTCAAAATGCGTTTTACGAATAATGAAGCTGTTGATATGCTTGCGGTTTATTTTTAATGTCTTCGGAATGACGCAAGAATTGGAAGAACACAAGAAAATATTAACCGTGTACTGGGCTATATTGAAGGAAAGCCTCATCTTAGCACAAGAGCATTATCCACTGAGTTGGGAATATCACTGACAACGTTTCAAAATATTTTGAAGGACCATAGGTAAGTTCTAATGGCCATCAAAGTATATAGGTATTCGTTTAAACTTTTTCTAATTACTTTAAGAATGTACCCATATCATGTGTTTTGCATCAGGCCTTGAAAGGGGAAGATTTTGATCGAAGGTTAGACTATTGTCATTGGATGTTAGACATTATACGCGAAAATAGAGAATTCTTATTTCAAATTCTTTGGACCGATGAATCCACCTTCAGTAGTGACGGGAGAGTCAATCTGCACAATATGCATTATTGGTTTGCAGAAAATCCCCATTGGTTGCGAGAAGTTCAGCGCCAAGGACGTTGGAGTTTAAACGTATGGTGTGGTATACTGGGAGGCAGAATTATTGGGCCATATTTTTTCGAGCAACCCCTAAATGGCAATGTATTTATTGATTTTTTGGCCAATCAATTACCGTTGTTTTTGGAAGATGTGCCTCTCGAAACAAGGCAAAAATTGTTTTTGCAGTTGGATGGTTGCCCAGCACATTTTGATATTAATGTGCGAGAGCATATTAATGCAGTATTTCAACAGCGGTAGATTGGAAGAGGAAGTCTGTTTCCATGGCCTCCGCGATCGCCAGACTTAACTTGCCTCGATTTTTATTTATGGGGGCGCTTAAAGGACATCGTGTTTCGGACTCAACCTACTACTAGAGAAGATATAAAAAACCGGATTCGTAACGCAATACGTAACATACCGAGAGCCGAAATTGAAGCTGCAGTTTTGTCTAGTCATGAGAGGCTTCAGCAATGCATAGAGCGTGATGGTCAGCATTTCGAGCATTTACGGGGGCATTAAAAACCTCCCTCCTTTAAATCGGTCCTTTTTAAGGCCACAACTTACATAATAGAAACAATTTCAGAAAAATATAGTTAAAAATTTAAGGGATTTTCGTATAGTTTTCTTTGACCGATATTTTAGGTTAGGAACAAGATATGGAGATGCGGTTTTCGCAAGCTTGTTTAGGCATCATTTAGCTACTTGTTCATGAAAAAAAAAGTCATACCAGTGCATTTAATTTTTTTGCGAAAATTAACCGTTTCTGTCGGAATGTCGAACAAAGCCCACTAGCGACGACATGTGAAACTAACAAAACTTCAAATATTATGACATTTGTAGCTCAAGAATAGCTAATTTCAACGCGCCCAAGTTTGTTAAAATCGGCTTAGCCGTTTCGAAGATGCAGGGAGTTAATTAAGGAAACCTTTGAATACCCCCCACCACTTTATTTTTAGACATACGTCAAAAAGTGGCAAACAAAAAAAGTTCAGATTATCCTCGACTTTAAAGATCAGTTATTTTTTTATTCGGTTAATATAGCAGAATTCACAGAAACATCACTTTTTGACATTCAAGATTGCAGTTACACCCCCTAGCGACCATTTCAAAAACTTGAAAATATTTTCCAGGTTTTTGTATTGGCCGTTTTAGTTATAGTTTTTTTTGTGCAAGCCTCTACAATGGATAGTTTCCATTCTTAGTTGGCCACCCTGTACATTGGTCACAAATGATGGCATCGTGTCTTACCTAAAGCAACGAGTTATTTTGTTAGCCAAATCTACGTAAAAGCTAATAATAACGTCTTCTACTTTTCTGACTTCAAAATTCAAAAACAAGAAGGAAATATGCAAGAAATCCAGTGCTAAGTTTCATAAGTAATCCAATGTAAAGACTTTCTTTCGTAACACAATTTAACTACTGCGTTTTTCTCTTTATTTTCTTGGCATTATGTAGAGGTATGTTTACAAACGAACTTAGTTCTTCGATCCCAAAGTCAATAGATAACCAGAGCATCAGTATGTATTCATTTAATTTAACCTACCCAGGAAATCCACAGTCCTTTTTGGTAAGTAATCTAATGTGAATATTTGCTTTGGTGATGAAGTTTACTACGTCCTTTTTTTCTTGGCTGTTACGCATATGAAAGCAAATAACCAGTAATGTATCCATTTAAGTCGTAATTAAATGGAATTGACCACAATATTGCAGCTTGCGCATCTACGGACAAGACCTAATGAAAACCAAATATTTAAATGTATTTTTACTAAAATCTTGATGCCAAACAGTGGGGTCCTATTTCAACTGCGTTATATAACCAGAACAATCTGAATCCATATCACTGTCTGAATCTGAATCGGATTCTCCTAGTGCTGTAATAACAGGTGGGATGTTTTCAATCGCAAAATTTCCCATACGTTTTTCCAATCATTTGAAATAATCGTTTTCGTGTGCGAACAAAATAATTTCTGCAACCCATCTTTCAATGGAGGTTCAGAACTGATTTGTTTATTGTAATAATTTTTACAAAACCCCATACCATTTCAATAGGGTTATATTGACAATGGAACAAGTCAATCGTAAAACTTCCTACCCATGCTTAATCAAAGTATTATCAACTACACAGTTTTCCCTCTTAGCCTAATATGTCCAGTTTTTTGTATTTTTGCTTTCAATTTCGATCCCGTGCGCAACCAACCACTTCTGGTTAGAACATCTTACTAGAAAATGAGGGTGGCTTTTCAAACTGCATAGAATGATACAGTGCGTTATCCAAACCCACCACACAATTTCCAGGTAGTTCGGACAACTTAGGCATCAGCAATTTTGAAACCGGTCCCCACTCATGGTTGTATGATAATCCCGAATCGAGTAAATAGTTTACACCATGTAAAATGATATACATTTTACCTTCACTTTTAATTTTGAATTGGATAGATTTTGATGTCAGAAACGTGCATCCAACTATCGATATTAGAACCATATTGAGAAATCCACGTTTCGTCTTGATACACAAATCTGATATCTTGGCTTGAACTTTGCAACTGCAGAAATTTACTCAAAAACTGAATTTTGGTTACAACATGTATCCTTCCACATAAAATTTTCTGTCTATTGACACGTTTATAGTTATAACCCTTTGACATCAAAATTCTAAATAATGTCGTTCGGCCCCCATCAAAATCCAAATCTGTTTTAAAGTGATGGTACCATTTATTCAAAGGAAAATATTCATATTTCGAATTAAATTGCAAAGTTAATCGTTGTGAATCTTTCCGAAATGTAAAATTCCAAAACTCATATGTTCCGCGTTTACCACAATATGCCGACTTTAAGTTTTGAGTTATGATGTCTTAGATAGTTCGTTGTGAAACCTATACCCAAATTCATACTTATTGTCGACACGAAAAATTGATTTAAGTTCTTACGTACTTGAAATATATCCGGCACCATTACGATAAGCTCTCCATTACTTTGCTTATAGTAACTTAAAATTTGCCATTTTGTATCCTTTGCGATGACTTTTGGCATTTTCTCAACAAATTATTATTAATTCAATATGAGACTTGATCATCATATGCATTATTCAAGTAGGCAACACAACACGATTACTTTTGACAAGACGGCGTCAAATTGACTTCTTGTCATTTTGACAAATGAGGATACCACTACAGATACACAAACATCATGACCCGCTCTATTGCAAAATAAGCTTGAGCAGAGTATAGACTACGGAGGTA
Source organism: Vesta saturnalis (assembly GCA_036346205.1). Lineage (NCBI taxonomy): Eukaryota > Metazoa > Arthropoda > Insecta > Coleoptera > Lampyridae > Vesta > Vesta saturnalis. The sequence goes on along the minus strand of JARFJB010001237.1, from coordinate 683,687 downwards.
TAAACAAGTCAGGGTTACTATCTAATGTATGTCTTTAAGTAATTAATTATATGTTATTTAATTCCATTGCGTCTTTACTTAACATGGTGGCAAAAGTGTTTTTGAAGTAGGTTTTATTTTAACTGAAATGTAGTTTGAAAGTGAAACTGCTGGTAGAAGAGTCCGTCCCATAAAAGTAAGTGAAAAATAAATTGAATCGCTGTTTTTCCTTTAACAGTGGAGAGTAATTTGGCACATAGCTGGAACCAGAACTGTAAAAATGTTTTTGACCTTGTGGCTATGAACACGAAAATGAGTGCAGAAGAATAGCTATATTTTTTAAATACAATGGTAATAATTCTTTGCCAATTTTTATTTCACTAAGTATGAGTATGGATACACGTAGTTAGAAGGATGTGATGTCAAGATTTGAGTCTGATTGTGAAACTAAAAGCGGATCTTACAATTTTATAATGGATGCAATAGCAAGCTAAATCAATGCAGTAGTTTACAAAAATGTTAGTCTGTCTTAAGAATTTAGAAATTTTAAGGAAAGTTTGATCTGTAATGTTCCTATAACAGAAAGTGAATCGTCATGGGTATGGATAGGACAGGGTATGAATAATGCTGGGTGTAAATCTTGGTTTTGAATAGTTCGGGGTTTGCATCGCTATAAATGAATAGCTTTCGTTATCAATGATGCTGCTTATGGATAGTTCTGGGTATGAATCGTCTTAGATTTGAATTTTCCCGATATGAATCATCCGGGTAATAATGATTAACTTTCTTCAAGAAGACAAGAAGATTCCAATATTGTTTCGTGTAATTCTTCTTCTTAATTACTAGACTTAACCTATATTTTTATAGTATTATTAAGTTTCAAAAATTGGTTTATTAATTTTCTTGTTAAAATACAGGAAAAAGTCGAGAGAAAGCATCAATATTCAGAACGCAATTTTCAACACCCAATGCAAAAAGCAGTTACGGTTTAACACTAGAAAAACGTACCATGAAACTATTTGGTATTTTTCGTAACAAAAAAGAAGAATGCAGTAGAAATTTAAATTTAAAGAGGACCTTGGTAATGACTAAAAAATAATAGCTTGGAGCGCACGCACGAAAAAGAAAAATGGTTTAGTTTTGAATGAAGGACGTATAGGTCTAGGACGGTTACTATGGTTAAGTATGCCTAAGCGGTTGCGTAAGGGCGTTATTTGGTATGATCACTCGGTAGACGACAAAAAGATTGTTGAGAGAACGAATTACGTCAATTGTTACACCAGTACAGAGTATATACTTAACAATTGCAAAGGCGCGAATCAATAATTTGTATTATCTATCACACTCTGTATGAGGTAACGGGGTCAGAAGAACGTCGTTTCTTGGTTTACTTTAAACCGGTAACATACCAAGAAACAGTCTTGTATAGGGCTTTTGTTTGCCATAAACATGTAGGGTGCCACGCTTTTTTGATACACCCTGTATGTAAAACTAACATAAGGATATGCTTCCACAGTGTAGACCATCAATACGCTTGTGTAAGGGTGTTTGTTTTGTTTACGCTTAAGAAAACGACGCTATGGCGCATTTCAGGCCATCATCCGAGGAACATGGGCTAAATCAGGAATGTAGAGGAGATGCAATAATTCGATAAAGCCACAGTTTGCAATAACGACTTGAACACGGCGACCCTTGTGTAGCCTGCAGTGGTCGTGCAACAGAACAGCTTTGTTCACCAGGAATTGGATCATTTTACTTTAAGGTTCAATCGTTCAATCATGCTTCCATAAACCTTACCATTATCTGTGGTCGGTTTCCCATTGTAAAGAACCAGCGTCCTTTACCACATTTACCTTGCATTATTAATTATTTTCTAATTGTCCTGCTTCAATTAATCATTAATACTTACAGATTTGATCAAATAATGAACTTATATCCCCTCCGACGTTAATTTCAAAAACATCGAAAATTTCTCTACGTCAGAGTCCCCTCCGATCTTTCCGCCAATCCCGACCTGAAGACACTACCTGCTTAGCATTCGGGAGGTAATGGGTTCGATTCCCGTTACCGTTTACCTTGTATGAGGTTTCTCAGGGGGCTTTCCTCATACACATGTGGCGGCATGGTCACTGCGTATGTGCACACCATGTGCGGCTACTTAGGCGAATGGTGGGGTAGTATTTTCCCCCTCAAACCCTAACTCCGTTCCTTCCGATCCTATCCTGACTGCATCCATCCTTAATCTCACCATGCATATATGCGTAAAGTATGTATGTATGATGGGAATCCATGATTGTGGCTGAAGGAGCTCGGAAAGCTCGAGCAGCCCGCCCTCCCCTTGGAGAGGGAATGAAATACGTGGCCTTTTCCTTTTCTTACCGGATTTCCATTTATACGACGCTCCGTTCCGTCGACTACTTGTTCGTGTACTCGTTCCGCCGGCTACTTTACTACTTGTGCTTATGCTCGTTCTGCCGACTACTTGTACGTCGCTCCGTTCCGGGATATCTGCCGACCGTTGTACGTGCCGAACCGTTTGCCATAGTTATCATCTTGCACTGCCGTTTCCCATTAAACGCGACAACTCCACATGAACATCATTTACATATAACGGGGCTTATAGCTGCTGAAATCTGAGGCTGAATGCACGTAAGTCAAAACGCACAACATTACACAGACGCAGATGACCGATGTCACGCCGGGTTAGGCACCCGACGTAATCGTTTATTTACTCCGTTGAATAGAAAAGAACTTGCCTAAATTATGTCAACCCCAGGGAGATCATTTTCACAGCGCAACAGGTATTAGCCCAGATTGTAAATGATATTCCACCTACACATAGTACACAGACTCACACATTACGCTTATACTAGGCAAAACCATTAAAGTGTGGAAATCAGCAGATTGACCGCAACCAAACACCCGTAGGTAGATGAGACTCGATCACCTAGTTTCGTAAAGAAATCCCGATCGTCGTGTAAACACGCGAGTAGTACGTTTTAATTAGAATACGTAAATAACCGTCGTCCTAACCACTCACCTATCGTGGAGATCCATTAGATAAGATACCGTCTACTTCCATCCAAGGAGTCTAAACACTCAGCAAACCGACAGATGTTATCTGATTAAAAGACCGATCAACAATTCGAATAAATCTATCCCCGTAGTTATAAACCTCGTGTAAATTATAAGATTTGCCCGTTTTAAAATACACCCAAAATAGAAGTAAGAACGTCAAAGCGTTTACTTTTAGTAAAAAGTAAATCGTGTCAATAATTAAATTGGAATACGTGAACCAGCTACATATTTATTTATCCCATTTGAATAAATACATTTCAATATAAAATCAAACCGTGAAAGGAAAACTAAAATACGCATTTCTCGTTCACGTATAAACCAGTCTCTTTAAAATATCGATTATTTTAAAAGGCCTTCCCAGGTATACGAAGAAACGAGCGGCGTTATTTTAATTCCCAGCACCTGCCGTCCAGTATTGAATAACTGCATAACAATATTTCCTACTTCTCGTAGTTCCTGTAAAAGAACAGAACCGGCTTCAAAATATTTATTTTTATTTGTTGGTAACTTATATTAATCAAAATTAAATAAGACGTAAACTGGGTCATTCGCAAGTATAACCGTCATTATTAACTATATTTTCACAGAAAATCCGGAGGACAGAGTAAGGGGAAACCACGGCCGTTACAGTTCCCGGGAGAAGGACAGGGCCACCCAATCCCGATTCAGCTAAGAATAACGCCTTAACTATGCAGATTTAACTTATGAATTTAATTCATCCAGTATATAGATTAGTTTTAAGTATGAATATTTAGTCTTGTAAATAAATGGGACAATATATGTTTAAATCATTATAAATCTATGGTTCAGTGTAGGCTAACCTAATAGCACTCTATTAGGTTAGCCCACACTGAACCATAGATTTATAATGAATTTATAATGAACCCGACGTAAACGAACCACCCTCTTCTTGCAGAAGCAAGAACCATTGAGCAAGTTACGAGGCAGATTAAAGTAAAGTAAAATTCATTAAAAAATAGCGTTACACCACGCATTCAATTAGAAAAACGCGTTCACAGCCCCAAAAAACCATTACCATTAACTTTTAAGGCGAAGATTTGGTTTTTACCGGTTTTGAAAGTGAAAAACCCTTACAGGCCAATTGAGTTAATTCCTGTTTGGTGGGAGGGTTCCGGTAGAACACGCACGGTTCATCGCATGTGGCAATCCATGAAAAAAATAATTCTCATCGTTTGCCAAAGCTTTCAAATACTCTTGACAAACGTTTCTTTTCTTCAGTTTTATTCATCGAGCAGATACTTTTCTCATGTCCAAAGTCTTCATGCACAATCTTGAATACTGTAGTTTCAGGCACCCTGGATTCGTTTGAAGGTATTGGAATTTTAATTAGTCCTTCAGACCGCAGTAAATTTTCACAAGTCCTATGGTTTCCTTAATTCTTGTCTCAACCACTCTTCCTGATCTTCGGTTGTCAGGAATCTAGTCTTTACCACATAGAAATTGTTTAAACCAATGAGATGGACCGTTATTTCTGCACACCTGAGTCATTCTTTGATGAATAAAATTGGGTACATTTTCCTCTTTATCAGCCCAATGTTCCAAATTAAGTTCACTCACTATTTTAAAAACAGAAAATACTGTGAAAACTTCGCAACGTCACCAGACTTATGTAATTACTACAAAAGCAGTTATTTGGCAGCCAAACAATGTGTTTGTGTTACATCATTTTCATTGCTAGGCAGATTACATAAAGATACGCCCTTGTATATTTTTCCTATTACGCCCGCAACGGTGTTCGGTAGTGGTATTTGTTACTTTTCATTCGTTAAAGCGCAGTTTTGTAGAAATGAAAAAGTAGATACTTAACGTGTTGCATTTATTATTAGCATTATAATCATACTTTTTTTTAGACAGACGAGCAATCCTTTATTTCCTTATAAATTTATCTGGTTTCTAATTTCCTAGAACATTTTATTAACAGTGGTCTCCAAGGAAATTACATACTTTAAAAGAGCAAACGGCCTTTCATTAAGTTAAATTGCTTAATCCAAATAAGTGGATCAATATCTCATAACATTAAAAGCTAAGCAAACAAATTATGAAAATAATCAAAAACTGCAACTGTTTTTTTGTCAGATTGATGGTTAAATTTGTTTGTGAAATAGATAGTTTTTGAAAACAATTACTTTGCTTAACTTAAACGCAATAGAGTGAACGTGTTAACGCTATTCAAACCAAATTAACCAGATAGCTTGTTGGGTTTCTTAATGTGTAACTAATTATCGAACAAGTTACGTTACATGTCGGTGGCTAACAAACCACTAACATATCAGGCATGATGCGTAAGTTGCCTGTCGAATAGGTTTGAACAACACAGTTTTTACTTTAAATTACGATAGAAAATGTTTTAGTTTTATTTTGGTGTTTTTAAATAAATACTTTATACAATGTTATTAATTAAAATAATTATTTTATTTACTGTTATGTAACACTGGTTTAGTTAATACATGACACACAATATATACATTTCGAATAGTTTTTCATTTTTCAATACTGGATTGCCTAAATACGTTCTAATTAAGATACTTAGCTTTTGGATACGAAACGCGTATTTTTTATTACATTTTTACAAATTTAAATGTTTTTGAAAATGATTTAAGATATATAAATATATGAAATCTGACAACATAAATGTAAGCCTGCTACAATAGTTAGGAAACGTAATTGAAAAATTCAACTACTAATAAATCAACTCCTTAGATCATTGTATAACCTTTGGCAAAATTTCGCCAAGATCGGCCATGATGTTTGTGCGTGGGGTATTATTCAATTTTACAGAATGTACTTTATAAAGTTTCTTAACATACAGCAAAATAAGTCTAAAAATAAATTATATATCATTGAAAATGCTTAAATTGTAGGGGAGGCTTTGGAATTTATTTTAAGTTATCATCGAGATGTCTGTTAACCTCTAAGTTTTAGACGTCCATCTGAGATTGTTATTGTTTTTGTTTTAAAATATTGCCTATTTTCGTTAAGAATATATTAAATATATCTGGTCTGGAACAACACACGACCTTCCAACCTACAAAGTGGAAATTAAAAGAAAATATGCGACCTCTTTTTAAAACGTTCATAACGAAAGTAGGCAACATTGTAGATACAAAAACAATCATCTACATGAGATAGACGTTTAAAATTTCATGTCAAATAGACGTTACCTTGAAGAAAATTCTAAAGCCGCCCGCTTCTATAAAAATTCCGAAATACGGTTTACGCATTTTTAATCTTAGTTAGTTAATTTGTAATGGATTTTGGCATCATATTACAATTGTTTACATGTATGTAAAAGTAGATATATGTAATAAATTTTTTTTTAAATATGTTTTCACACTTTCTTATAAAATTAATATTCAAATATTGCACAAATTTTAATAAACATTTAAATTTCAGCTTAGGAATATTTTGTCGCCAAATTACGCCTCCTGTCAAAAAATTGCATAGAACATAATTAACCGATATGTGTAGGGTCTATATTACGTTATTTTCACATCTTAGAAATAAGCAGCAGTTACAGATATTTGATAAACCCGCCCTCTCTGTCGCACGCACACACGCACACACTCACACACGCACACACGTACACACGCACACACGCGCACACGAACACACCCCCACACCCACACACGCACACACGCACGCACGCTCGCACATATGCACATACGCACACACGCACGCACGAACACACGCACGAACACACGCACTCACGCTCACGCGCCCGCACGAACACACGCATGCACGCGCACACGCACACACTCACACACGCACATACTCACACACGCACACACACTCACACACGCACACGCACCCGCACACGCGCAAACACACCCACACGTACGCACACGCAGACGCACACGCACACGCACACACACACGCACACGCACACGCACACGCACACTCACACGCACACGCACACGCACACGCGCACGCGCACGCACACGCACACGCACACGCACACGCACTCGCACACGCACACGCACACGCACACACACGCACACGCACACGCACACGCACACGCATACACACGCACAGGAACACACACGCACACGCACACGCACACGCACACGCATACACACGCACAGGCACACGCATACGCACACGCATACGGACACGCACACGCATACGCACACGCTCACGCACATAGACTCTCACACGCACACGCACACGCGCACGCACGCGCGGTAGATTGTAAGCTTTCGTAAACATAGAAAAAATGTATGTAGTGTAAAATAATAAAGTATGGTTAGGGAAACTTTACTTAAATAAATGTCCAAAACAACGTTATTTTTACATTATTAGTTAAAATAGTAAGGTACCGCCATCTCTCTATAACTTAAACAGTGATGACGATAATTGACAGGCTTGACAGCAGTTAGTAAAATTTGACATTTTAGCAATTTATTAATGTTGGTTATGTTTATCGATGACGTTAACGCAATTAAATAGACGTCTTTATTATATTTATGCTTCATTTTCGCATTTGTTGTCGGCCAAAAAAATTAATATAAGTCTCGTGCGTTAAGGATACAGTGCTCCAGGTAATGAGAAACGAGCCCTGCGGGCTCGTTTCTCAAAAGAAGCTGTCACGCTGTAAAATCCACTATTAACGCATTCAACTGTAAATAACTATTTTTGCTGTGGTCCGCACATACATATTGGTTGGAAACTGAGCACGTAGCTTTAATTTTGGAATCATTTTTTCTTGGGCAACTCGTGCACCTTCATTTTTTCGGTTGCTTTTTATAGGTTCTATTTACCTATCGTTTCCTACGTTTTCCTCAATATCAATATTTCAATACAGAATTGATATTGTTTATCGCATTTCTGGTGAGTCTACGTTTTATTTCGGGCGTATTTTTTCTTTTTTTTGGAGCTTTGTTCTGTTAGTTGTTTTCCAAATTCTAAGAAGTATAACCTTCTCTTATCTAAATATTGTTCATCCACGTGCAGCTATTTCTATGAAATTCATAAGCAATGCAGTTGGATGTCTCTTCGTCTGTTTTTTGACACCATCGTGTCTAAGGTATCAGCGGCTCCTTTTGTCGCATTTTGGAACATATGACATTAGTATTACTCCTGGGGCTGGAACCCAAAAACAGGTGGATGACTAGAACGCAGAAATTCAGATGGAACACAAGCTTTATTTTTTCTAAAAGTTTCGCACAGCGAAAGTTTTTTGTCAAGTCATTCTTCAGCTAGCTCAAAAGACGTAAAAACGTTATTCGTTGTATAGCCAGGGACCAGAACCGATACTAAATCTAGAAACACTCTTTTACTTGGTCGCGTTCTGAAGTATTTCCTTGTTTGTTCAAATAAACGTAGGCGGTTTAGCAGTACGAGTGTCTACGTCGGCAAGAACACAAATTTTATCTATACTTTAATGGGACATCTACCACCAAATGGCACTAGCTATTCGTCACTTGTTACATGAACCCAACTTATAATGCTTCTGACGAATGTTTGCAAAAGTATTCATAGCATCTTAAATCGTTATCTTTTTTCTGTTTGTCTACGTTCTATTCTTGTCTGCATCATCAAACCTCAGCCAACCCGAGATTTGCGAAAAACGATTTCCCGGCATTGTTACTGGGTACAGGTCTGCAATTGCTTTTCAGTGCTCTGGAACAAATCAGCAAACCAATAAATGCATATTTTTCTGTGTCAACGATATCCTCTCTTACTGCACTTCTAATAAACCAATAGATTAAGTAATAATAATAACACAAATTTAAGTCAGCACAGTTGAATGCATTCACCCGTGCATGTTGTTTTGATTGTAGATCTTCAGGCTGTCAAGAGTGACATCAGCGGATAGAATAAGACGTATCAGCATTATACCAATTCCATTACGTATAAAATTTGAAAAAGCAACAAGTAGTCATTCTGGAAGCTTCTACGATATCTGGGATTATGCAATTAATTACATAAAACAATAGCGAAGACATTAAGGTAAATCTTTCCTTACTGAGGTAAAATTACATTTTATTAATACAAATTTCAGGCAAAGTAAAATTTAAAAAAATAGCTCAAATGATTGTGTTTCGAAACTCGAAGTTAGTTTAAACCCTAACATGAGAACTAGCGAAAGTTAATGTTTACACTCTTGCCCTGACTAGATTATAATAAAGTAACCAAAAAGAATTTGCGTTCCCATAGCAAAAGTATTAGTTGACAAAGGTTACACTCGTAGACCACATAGATTATAGGAACTTTTCTAAAATATTGAATATTCCGTAGTTATTAAAACGTCAAATCAATTTCAATAAGAACGTTGAAATTGAGCGTTGTACCGGGAATTATCAACTGCAATACCAGTTACCCCAATCATCAAAATAAATGTTAAGCGACCATTAACATTTCAATAAAAAGAATTTATTTAATTCGGAAAAGAAAATTTAGAAAATTTCAATCAATAGTAACTTGATTTCTTCATAGAGAACGGCCATTTATGCATCAAATGTGGAATTTTTTACCTTTCTAACGATATAAATTTGTCGGTATCTATATTCGGTAGATTTTTTCAATTTCACAATTTCTGATTAATTTGCTGTATTTTTGAGTTTCAGTTTCTATAAGTAGCTAGCAGGCTGTGAAAGATAAACCAATTCCGTCCCTAATTTTACTTCGACATTAGGTGTTAGTTCGGGCTACTATTTCTGATTAGAACTTTTATTGAGTAGTTAACATTAAATTTAAGTGATAAAAAGGCAAATTTATCTTGAAAATGAAATGATTGATAAGGTTTTTATTCTTGGAGAATGCTCTAGAAATCTGTTCTTAGCGAGTCGACTGTACAAAGCAAGATATCCTGGCCGGAAGCCAGGATATGTTGAGGGAATAATCATTCAAAACTCTGTTAGAAAGATTTATTGCAACAGGAAGAGTACATTATCTTGAAAACCAGGAAAGAACTAAACCTGCGTCGAACGAAAATAATCAATTTTAACTGGAGTAATAGAAAATCCCCATACGAGTATACGGCAACTCGAAAGAGATTTTCTAGCAAGTAGAACATCTGCCAGAAGAATAATTAAAAAAAACAAATTTCATCCTTCTCTCATCCAACTACATCAGGAGCTCAAGTAGACTGATTTTCAAAACAGGAGTAATTTTTGCAATTCGGTAGAACAAAAGTTAAATGAAAATGTACAATATTTGGATAAGATCATGTTTATAGACGAGTGTACCTTCCACCGTAATGGATTTGTTAACCAGCACAATTTTCATTATTACTCAGATAAAAACATTTCCGGGTTCATAGTCAAGAGAAATTGTCGAGTAATGTTCGGTACTTCAGTTGTTGGTCCCTTTTTCTTAGACGGAGTTCTAAATTCGAATTTGTGCTTGATAATAAGTCATTTGGACTCCTTGAACATGGCGCACTGTGCCCGTGCAGTAAGTGCGTGGCTTAATAATGCATTTATTGAAAAGTGGATAGGAAGGGATGACCAACTCGATGGCCAGCGAGATCTCTAGATATTTCCCGGCTTATTTTCTTTTTGTGGGGGTACATCAAGGGAAAAGTGTATACTAAACTACCAACCACTACGGAAGATATGAAAAATAGAATCCGAAACGAGTTTACACCTATCAATCCAGTAATGTTAAGTAGGGTTAAAAATTCTTGTCGTCGTAGAATTCAAATTTGCTTAGAACAATGTGGTAGACATTTTGAACATTTAAGATAATTTTTATTTTTATTTTAGCTCGTAATTTTTTTTTTGTGTTTATGTGTTTTTCTACTTAATGATTAATGTTTTATAATGTGGACCGTGTTTTGTTTATTTTCCACGAGTTACTAAATAATACAAACTGAAATTTGAAAAATACAACAAATTAATCATAAATTGTGAAATTAAAGGGAATCTAACGAAGTTAGATACCGGCAAATTAATATGGTTAGAAAGGTAAAAAAATTCCGTATATGATGCAAAAATGACAAAATGGCGGTTACAATTGAAAAAATCAACTTACCATTGATTGAAATTTTCTAAATTGACAAAGTAATTTCTCTAACCTCTAAAACCGTGCGGTTTACGCCAATACATTTCAGGTCTACTAACATCGCAGAGTTACCTACAAAACCAAGAAACAAAAACAAATAGATATCTCCGAAGTAAGAATAAAAGTAACCTTCACAGAAATGGAAAAATATACAGGGTGTCCGTTAAAAATTTTGAAAATTATACCACGCGACCCCATATGTGACCTTGCAACAAAGTGACTATTTGCTTAAAATGGGTAATACTACCCACTGTTTATAATTACCAAATTTGAATATCGTAGTTCAGGTAGTTTTCGAGTTATGTTCTGGCCAAAACCTCATAGACCACCCTGTATGTAGTTAAAATTAAGATAGGATTAAACATACACATTATGTTTTAATTGTACGCAGTACGCAGTACGTAAGTGAATATTGCACTATTCCTTGAAGATTTGGTAAACATGGAAGTGTACTTGGGAGACCATCGCGGTTTTTGCGTACGCGCCTATTATCGCAATGGTGATTCGATAGTCACAGCTCAACGTTTAAATCGTGCAGAATTTAATGTACGGAACGCAACGAAGGAAAAGGTAAAAATTCACAATCCAGGTGACCCGCGCTCTGTCCGAACCCAACAAATGATTGAAGAAGTGAAAGTTTCAGTGCATGAAAATCCATCTCTATCAGTTCGCAAACGCAATTAAAAACTTGACATTAAAGATCGGTGTTGCACAAGATTCTGAAGCACAGTTTACATCTTACAGCCTACAAAATTCGGATCGTTAAAAAACTAAACATTACCGACTATCCCCTGAGACTGAATTTTGTAAGTGAAATGCTCCAACGTTTCCCAATGTTTGAAAACATTCTGTTTAGTGACGAAGCGAACTTTCACATAAATGAGCACGTGAACAAAAAAAAAACTACGGCTACTGGGCCGAGGAAAATCCAAGACAGAAGCATGAACAACCATTACATAGTCCAAAAGTTATTACGAGGGCTGCCATGTCTGGTGAAGGCATCATTGGGCTTTATTTTTTTGAAAACCGCCGAGGGCGAGCACTTACGGTGAACAGTGAACGGTATTGTGACATGACAGAACTGTTTGGTTCCAACTAGAGGAGCTTGACGGTTGTAATGTGGACACATGGTTTCAACAAGATGGGGCAAATCGCCACACCTCAAATCAATGGCTTACGGTTGTCAATCAACTTTTCCCGGAAAAGGGGTTCTCTCATCGAGGCACCATCAACTGGATTCCAAGAATCCCCAATATGACACCGCTTGATTAATGCTTATGGGGGTACCATAAAGAGAAAGTGTATGCAAACAAACCACGAATTCTACTGCAATTGAATCACAACATCCGCACCGAAATTGCCGCCGTTTCCAGAGAGATGTGTAAACGCGTGGCGGCGAATTTCCGTTTTCGGTTAGAGGAGTGCCAGCAGCGTTAGTGTCAATATTTGGACAACATAATCTTTGACACTCAATTTTCCCGTCCTTCGTATAAAAATTAACAAAAAAGGTTTTTTTTCTGACTTGTAGTTTTTCCTTATTGAATTTACAAGAACCCCTACCCCGTTATAATAACGATTACAGTTAAATATTAACGGGAAATTTTTGCTTTGTTGGATTTGTCATTTAACTAGATATTTAGTTTGTATGTTAAGTATTTAGTTGTAAATAGTTTTACCACTTTAACGGTAATGTTTTTTACAACTTTGATTGTGAAATATTTACTGTTATCCTACGTCCGTTAGAGAGTGTTCTGATTTATCATTTTTAAGGCAGTTTAATTATTTTTAATCTATTACAGGTGTAGTTAATCTTTACTAAAATAAAATTAGATTCCGTATTTGGCTTTTTGATATACATTTCCTAACTATTGTAACAGACTTACATTATGTTTTCAAACTTCATGTATTTATTTAGCATCTTAAATAAGTTTCCAAAACTATTATCGTTTGCTTGTTTAAATTTGTAAAAAATAGTATAGGATCCACGGTTTTATACCCAAAAGCTAAGTGTCTTATGAAAGTTTGCATTTTTATAAATACGTTTTACATTAATTTAAACTATACGCATTCTTATTGTATGTTTTAATTGTCACATAACTACCTGTTCTACTAAAAGTAAAACGGTTCCTTTAACGATTAGCCTGTATGAATAATTAAAATTACTGAAGCTTTATGCATAAAAAATCATCTATAATTACAAGGTTTATACATAATAACAGCCATTGCAGTAATATAATTATTAATAATTGTAACTGCCAACAATTTAATACAAATATGCTGAAGCGCCAAAAGGTAAGCCTGCTCTAGTAATTACTTTTAAGGGAGGATCTGCTTTTAAATGTGATTTATAAGTGTACCAATGAACATTACTACGCCGTAAATGTATGAATCATAAAACTAGCAATCATTCGCCCTGTATTATACGGGACAGTCCATTTTTTAAACATGTCATTTCGTATATGTAATTATTTTAATAAATTACGTAATGTTTCATATTATATGGTCGGGCCGGCGAGAGATATCTTATGACTCATCTTTTAGTAAAGCATGGTTCAAGATTTTAAAAATGTATGTCGTTATTGGTTCATACAGTTAGTAATTTTGAATACCAACAAAACATCGTCATTGTTTCTAGGTTATTTTCAAATTTAAGCCGCGCTGTCAAAACACGATGCGATTATACGAAACGAAATACGAAGAATAATTTGAGGTTAAATAGCCAAGAAGACTGTTTAAGGGATGTTTACCATATACATTATTATTAAAACACTTTATGACTTATAAATACATTTATTTCAGCAATAGGTTCATGGGTTACTTTATAACATAGTTAATACAATGGTAGTGTCTCTTATACCTAAGTAGGAATATATTGATTGTAATGCATATACAACACCTTCCCCTAAGATTATATCATTTACAAATCTAAACGGTTAGGAGGTTTTATACGCCTACCATAACGAGATTGATTTTCATATTGGTCTGTATTTGAGGTTTCTGTAAGTACAATATTATCATTATTGTTAGACTTTTCTTTATTATTAGTTTGAAGACATTCAGGGTATAACTTTGAATCTAAATGGTACTCGTTGTCTGATCTTGTTCTAGAGTGTCTTATGTGATTCGAATTTCTTCGTAATGTTTTAGAGTCACTATCTCTACGAACCCAGTATGATCTTGGTTCATTAGTTGTACCAAGTATTATGGCTTTTTGCCAATATCTATCTCTATCTGTCTTGATAACAACCCTATCCCCCTTCTTAAAGCTTATATAACTGCTTTTACAGGTTTTATCATAGTTACTTTTAGAAATATTTTGTTGTGCACGTAAGGAGTTGTATATGTGGCATTGTATTTTAGGTTCTAGTTTAATATTTGTAATAGGTAAAAGAGTTCTTAATCTTCGACTTTGTAAAATTTGTGCTGGTGAAGCCTTTAAATTAATGATTGGTGTATTGTTATATTCCATAATGGATTCTCTGTAGACAGTTTGATCTTCGGCAGCTTTCTTTAATATTTTTTTACTAATGTTTACAGCTTTTTCAGCCATACCGTTACTCCGATGGTAATAAGGAGAACAAGTGAATATCGAAATATCTTTTTTGCTGTAGTACTCTTTACATTTGGAAGATATGAATGGTAGGTTATCAGCGATTAATGTTTCGGGGTAGCCAAATTTAGTAAATGTGTCCTGCATAACATTTATTATTTCCTTTGAAGTTTTATTTTTGAGTTTATGTAATTCTACCCAATGAGAAAAGTAATCAATAAGAACTAAGTATGATGATGGTCCACACTCTAGGATGTCAGCGCCTACTTTATTGAATCTTAATGTTGGTATTTCATGTGACAATAAAGGTTCTTTCGCCTTAGATGGCATGTATTTTTCACAAATTCTACATGATTGTATGAACGACGAGATATCACGTGACATGTTGGGCCAATAGAAAATTTGTCTAGCCTTTGCAATAGCTTTACTAATACCTACGTGACCCTTATGTATCAATTGTAAAACAAATTGTTTAAGAGAATCGGGGACAATGGTTTTATTACCCAAGAAAATTAAACCGTCCTCTACATATATGTCGTCTTTTACTTTAAAGTATGCTTTACACTCCTTAGATATTTTACTTTCTTTGGGCCAACCATTGAAATAATATTGTATAATTTGACTTAAATTTTTATCTTTAGCTATTTTATCTTTAAATTGTTTTCTACGTTCTATGCTCATAGGTAAATATTTTGATACGTAGTGAATGATTTCAAGCATTTCTGGATCATTGTCGGTAACGTTTAAATATGAACGTGATAACATGTCGGCGAAGTGTAGGTACTTACCTGGAACATAATAAACATTTACGGTATATTTAAGAAGCTTTAATCTTAATCTCTGCAAGCGAACCGATCCAATTTTATTTATAGGCTTACTCATAATTGATACAATCGGTTTGTGATCCGTTTGTATATCTACTTCAGCTCCATATATGAATTGATGAAATTTTTGCGTTCCGAAATATATAGCCAACATCTCTTTTTCCGTTTGACTATAATTTCGTTCACTATTATTCATAGCACGAGATGCACAAGCGACTAACTTTTTGATATCGTTTTCGCACAATTGAAACATACAACATCCAATACCGTTTTTTGAAGCGTCACATCGTAAAATAATCTTTTTATTAGGATCGAATGGAGTAAGTGCAGGTGCTTTTGTTATATTTTTTAAATTTTGGAAAGCGTTGTCGTGCAATGCGTGCCATTGCCATTCGATATTATTTTTTAATAATTGTGTTAGGGGATGCATAAATTCGGCCATGTTTGGTATATACTTTCTCACATAATTAAATGACCCTATAATTCTTTGCAACTCCTCTTTACATTTTGGGGTTTCTAGTTTTACTAAGGATTCTACACGATCAGAGTCTATTTCCATTCCGTTACTAGAAAAGATTTGTCCCATAAACTTTACTTGTTTCAATTTGTATTGAAACTTTTCTTTGTTAAATTTAGTATTATACTTTCTAGCTCTTTCTATAATTCTTTCGACTGTTATGTCGTGTTCTCTTTCATCTTTACCAGTTACAATCATATCATCATGACAAATAACTAAATTACTAATATCTCCAAAATTTTGCTCAAGCGCCTCTTCAAATAGATCCTGCGAATTAGACAAACCGTAAGGCAAAACTAAATACCGATAAATTCCAAAAGGTGTGGAAAAACAACACTTCCACGATGATTCCTCATCTAACTTTAAATGATGGAACCCTTCTGATAAATCGTAACGGAAAAATATTTTTTTATCTTTTAACTGTGATGTTATTTCCTCTAAAGTTGAAATTAATCTAGGCTTTCGCACAATATGCCGATTAAGATCTGAAGGATCAAGGCAAAGGCGTATTTTGCCATTGTTTTTTTCGACGATTACTGTTCTATTTATACTTGCTTTGTTATTTAACTCATTTACTTTTACAATCGCCTTTCTTACGACTAACCTATCTAATTCGTCTTTAAACGCACTTCTAATTGCGTTGGGTATTTTATTTGGCGGATGACACACAGGTTCAAATTTTTTAGAAACCGTAATACAGTATTCACCCGGAAACTTTCCTGATCCTAAAAATATGTCGGAATTTTGCTTTATAAATTTTTTCCTATCACTAACATTTTCGGTTAGCTTATTACTATCTATTCTTTTCACTAGCCCTAACTTTAAGGATGCTTGACCACCTAACAAAATTTGTTTAGCATTTTCTGTAATCATGAAATCTTCATAGATTTCTACTTCCCTATACATACAATATAAACTAACTATACCAAGGGGTTTTAATTGAGAACCATTAAAAGATTTTAATATACAATTTGTAAGTCTCATTTTAAATTGGGACCGTAATTTTTGAAATACTTTAATTGGCATTATACTTACATCTGCCCCGGTATCGACCTTAATTTTTACTTTTCTCTGTTCAATATTTATGATTTCATCCCAGATGTTGTATTTGCATTTATGGCATAGATCATCATTGCATAAACAAGTACATGCATTGTTTACTGTAACAGTATTAACAAAAAAATCATCATCACTATTACTCTCATAATCTACAGATTTTATATTTCTGACTTTACAAGCAGTTGCAAAATGGTTCAAATAACCACATCTTTTACAGGGTAGTCCATATGCCGGACATTGGCGTGGACCATGAGTTGTATTACAACGTTTACAATTAAATTTTTTATCTGTTTTACATTTAACATAAGATTTATTATTTGGTCTATTCCGAACACAACTACTACTAGGATTATTGCTTACTGTTTTATGCTGTTTCTCGCTTCTAAACTTACTTTTGTTTGTCTTGACCATATCTATTGTTGAAGAGGTTTCTTGTTGGTTTTGAGATCTACTCTGTACACTGGTTCTACAAAATGTTATGGCTTTCTCCAATGTCAGCTCATCGATGCGTAGCAATGCTTCTCGGGTTGTGGAACCTCGTATACCCATCACAACTTTGTCCCGTAGAGCCTTATCTTCATTTGTTTGTTTTGGATCCGCTGTGTTGTAATTGCAAGACTTTACTAGGTGTTTACATTCGGTTAAAAAGTGTTCAAATGTTTCACCATCCTTCTGCATTCGTTTTAAGAAAGTGTACCTTTCGAAACACTCATTGATTCGTGGATTAACATAATCATCAATTGCGGACATCAAATATTTATAATTGTTGACATGATCTGTTGGTATACTGAATGTACTTAATATTCTTGACGATTCAGTACCAATGATATTTCTTAGTATTGATAGTTTAACTTTATCGTCGGCCCCATCATTGCCACTAGCCATAAGGTAGTCTTCGAATGTGGTTTTCCAAAATTTCCATTCATTTGCTGCATTAGAACCTTGTAAATCGAAGTCTGGTGGTAATTTTACTTGGACACTTTTCGCCATTCCACGTGCTTGTAGGTTATATTTTAAAATTTGGGTAGTTTAAATTTAATACCAATGTTTGGTGTTTCACCCTTACTTAGACTGCGCCATGTTTAAGGGATGTTTACCATATACATTATTATTAAAACACTTTATGACTTATAAATACATTTATTTCAGCAATAGGTTCATGGGTTACTTTATAACATAGTTAATACAATGGTAGTGTCTCTTATACCTAAGTAGGAATATATTGATTGTAATGCATATACAACAACGCATGCGCTTTGACTTTAGAATCGACATACGTTTTTAAGTCCTGCATTTAAAATATATACAGATACATTTCACAGTAATAGTTATATCCCCACTCTCGAGTCCGTCATGAGACACGTCTCCCCGGCGCTACTATAATTGTTATTTATAATCATTGTTTAGACGGAATTAATCAAAGTCTGGAAAGTACGAAAACGATAGCGCGACCTTCAGATAAGACCTCACAAGTTCTATAACATACGTGACTATTCCGCTTATGCGGCAGTATCAAATCTAGCGCGAAATCAATTTGCATACAACGGTGTCTGGTACGTGTGGAAAGTAAGTGTACCGGTTCGTGTAAATAAATATAGTGTAAGTAAATTGAAGAATATATGCTCATATTGCGGATAAAGCATTAATAATTAATAAGTTGTCTTTCCCAAATCAAATTTTAATTTAAATATGCTGACACATATGTATATGTTTGGGCTATATAAATGGGATCGCCATTTTTAAAGTATAAAATACGTCAAAGTGAAAACAAATTAAAAAATTTCACAAACTTTTTTTTTAAACTTGAGGACTTATCTAGACTAATTAAAGTTAACTTTTCACAAAAAATTTGAAAAATGAATGTCCATAGAAGACAACCTCAGATAGTGATGTAAAGTGCTTAAAATGTAGTGCATAATTTTCACTTGCAAATGGTGGAAAGGTAGATATTTTTCAATATATATATATATATATATATATATATATATATATATATATATATATATATATATATATATATATATATATATATATATATATATATATATATTGACACTTAAGCATAAAAAGGCTGCTTCTAGTAGTAGCAGTGTCGTCTTTTTTTCGAAAACACACATTTGGAAATAAAGAAGAAAAGCTAGCTGCGATTGAATGTACTTGGTCATACCACAACGTGATCCACAATCAGTCCTTTCATTCCACGGATTGCACTAGTAAGCTATTAAAAAATTGCTTCCAACAAAGATTTGCATATACTAGAACCAAATCTGAAAGTATTGTATGTAACATTTCACAAAAAGAACCGTTAAGCTCCATACAAAATGATTCTGGAGCGGTCAATTTTGTAACAATCTACAGTATATTCATCTTAGCTATTGTCTTCTACTATATCTAAATGATTTATATTACAGTAAATGTTTAAATGGAGCAATAAAATGCTTGCTGGACAGCACATTTTAAAAATACTTTCACAAATACAGGGTGACCCATAAGTCCATGGTAACACAAACATATATTATTTAATAGAACACCCTATATATTATTCCAGATTTAAATTCTTCTTGCTTTGTACATTACCTCAACAAGATTTCAGTCTTATTCCTGGGGATTTGAAAGGTATGACAACTTCTTTTCTGAATGGACAAACGAAATTTACTATTATATATAGAGGACATCTTATGTATATGGTCTTTTTATTTTTATACAGATGGCGACACGAAATATTATATTTGTAATTATACTGATATGTTTCAAAGTTTCAGAGATATTCATGAAAAGCTGTTATTAGGACATAGCAAACTTATGAATAATTTTATTTCAAAATTATTGTGACATCGTTAGCGGATATATAACTAAAATTTTTGATATCAATTTAACATTTCAAAATTTTCTAATTAAAATCTCTGTTCGATGTGTCTTCCATTTTCATGGAGGCACAACTGAAGGCGGTTTTGAAAAGACCTTGCTCCTCTTCTTAATACGTCGGGCGTAATACTCTCAAACCGGTTCCTTATTCTTTGTAGCATATTTTCTTGTGTGGTATACGGCTGTTAGTAAACGATTTGAAAATAATGCATTAAGATGGTCCCTTACGTGAACGGAATAATAGACAGGGGCTGCATCGTGTTGCAGCTGCATTTCATTCCTCACAGTTATTGGAAAATTTGCACATAGATTTTGCAAATAAGAAATGAGAAGATACATAGCTCCATTCACATGCCTGTTAAAAAATAAGGTCCAATAATATGTTCACCAATAATTCCGCCCCAAACATTTATTAACCATTTGTGTTGATAGTCAACCTGCCTGAAAATCCTCGGATTCCGATCTGAATAGTGGTGGAAGTTATGCCGATTCAAAAATCTATTTTTGTGGAATGCGGCTTCATCCGAGAACAAAATTTATATCAATTTTATGTTAAGTCCAATTGCAAAATACAACACGTCGCTCCAAATCCATATCAAATAGTTGTTGATGAAACTGGATATGATACGCATGACGTTCTGATATCTTAATTATCGTTTGAAATTCTTAGTTTATACCTATTCAGATGTTGCATAAAGTCGATCATATGAAATAGTGATTTAACTTGCTTGAGTAGCTTTTGCAAATACTGTTGAGAACTTACTTGATTCAGTTTACAGTAGTTTGTAGTGTTGTTTTATAGTTTAGTGCATTGTTTGATTTGATAGTTTCTTGTTTTTTTATCGTTGGGTTTCCGTGTGAAATGTTGAGTCATCGTTTACCGAATCTAAGTACTTTTAAAAGAGGGGACAGATGATTGCTTCCCTTTTAGTTTGGTTGAAGTATAGATCTTGATAGTTGAAGTTTGGATTTTAAAGGATCAAGTTTGACATTTAGAACAATTAAGATATAGTTTAAAAATTATTGTTGTCGGTGCTTCAACGCACCAGCGAGCGGTGTTGATGGTTAAATGCTGAAGATGCGTATTTATGTAAATTTACAGCTATGTAAAATCTATGTAGTTGCCACGTATGTGGGTTTATCGAGATTATAGCCCTTTGCAGATTTTCTATTGCATATTGCAACCTTTTGTAGTTTTTCTTAATAGTTCCCATTATTATCTGAAAATATACACTACATTTAAAACATTCAATTTTAATGTTATTTGCTAAAGTTACTTTAAAGTAATTTAAAAATAATTTAAATCGTTAAAAAATATGTAAAGCTGAGCATGTGGTTATTCACTGATTCTGTAAGAAATCCAGTGAATGACCACTAGTGTTATAATTAGTTTAAAGCTAAATCCCAGTCGAACACTGGTCTATTAAATTATAGGGTACGTAAGTTGAAAATAACATTACTGTATGCATTTAGAGTAGCCTATTACTTTGATAGGAGTCCTTTAAAATTTTGGCTCCAAACCAGTAAACGGCCAAGTCGGACATTTACTGGATTTTACATTTATGAAAATCCAGTACATGATCACCTGTTATTTTAATGTTAAATACTTTTCATATTCTACTAGCATAAATATTAAATTTCAACTTTGCATTTGCTAATAAAAGTCATACTCTGTAACGGGCCCAAACGGGATTAGAGCACGCACCGAAAATAGCCAAAGGTGCCAAAGGTCGTGAGGTCGTGGATATTATAAAGATTTTGCGGTTAAGATACGGTAATGTCTGATCGGGTAATGATTTGGACGCCACCCTGTCTTAAGCCGGGTAAAAGGTATGCAAACAAAAGGGGTAAAATAGGAAAAATAAGCGAACCCACCTTTATGCTCGCCTCCACTGGTTCCACAAGATGTTTCTGAAATATAACGCTCCATAATACCACAATAAAGCTCTTACTTCTAACACTTCAAATTCTAAATTCTTATTAAATTCCTCTTGAAAATCGTTAAAACAAATAAACATTTCCACCATTTAAATCATCTTTAGTTTACTCTCTAATTCAAATAAAATTACTGCCGTCCCTACCTTGAGTAACATAAGCTCAAGCGGACGTACAAAATTTACTTGGAAACGTAAAACTACCAAACACAAATAAAGTAAGGTAAACGCCCTTTAGCATCGATCATTGTTCCTGTACAAAACCGTTATTCAGTTCAAAGATTGTGGTGTGCAATCGGGAAGGTGGAAAGGAAAGTAGAGTATTTACTCTGCAAGATTGTGGAACATGTAGACGAGTCGGTATATCTGGGTAGAATGCAGATGGTACAATGGATAGCGAGATTGGACGAAGGGTCAATGATGGGTGGAAAGTGATTGAAAGTATGTGGGCGATAATGAAAAACGAAAGAATGAGCCTAGCTGCGAAACGATAATGAGTAGCGCA
Source organism: Vesta saturnalis (assembly GCA_036346205.1). Lineage (NCBI taxonomy): Eukaryota > Metazoa > Arthropoda > Insecta > Coleoptera > Lampyridae > Vesta > Vesta saturnalis. Next base: position 661,351 of record JARFJB010001237.1, on the reverse strand, counting down.
TGAGGAAAAACCAGATGGGATAAGATAAAGAATGAGTGAATAGTGAGGGAGTGTAGCGAGGAAGATACGATGACGGATTGATATAAAAGAAGTACTTTACGTTGGTTTAGTCACATTGATAAAATGAAGAAGGCGAGATTCACGAAGCAAATATATGTGGGTGAGGTCAGAGGTAAGGCCGGACTTGGTAGGCCGCGTAAAACTTAGCTGAATGTAGCAGAATATATGATAAAAGGAAGAAAGATAAGGAGTTTTAAAAATAAAGGGATATGTCAGAGACACTGTATGAATCTTGCGGAGGCTAGGGACGTATGCATGGATAAGAAAGCATGGAGAAAGATTGTGAATTAAACATAAGAGGTAGGGATTGTTTTGCCTACCTCGCAAGGGAAAGGCGTGAATGTTTTGTTATGTTATGTTATGTTACTCTAGAACTGGTGATGTGCACGGTATAATCATTAAGAAAACCAAACAAGTTCAAGAATCTTATTTTTAATAAACACTGTTTACTATTTAAAAATTATTATTAATTTTATTAAATACGTAAATAAAAAGTTTACCTCGACTAGGATTTGAACCTACAACATGTACTTTGTCATAGGTTCAAATCCTACTCGAGGTAAAATTGTTATTTATGTAGGTATTTAATAAAATTAATAATAATTTTAAATTATGTATTTACTTTTGAACTTATTTATTCGTAACAAAACTTAATAATAACTGTTTATATTTATTATAAATCACTCTGACCATAAACACATGAATAGTTTTAACTCTCACCACCAGGATGCTGAGGTAGGAATAATGCACCGGGCCGGAATCTGCTTTCTCTGCCAGGCACGATAATAGTTCGCTCTCCGCCAGAATTTCTACTACAAACTGAAGGCTGGATATGGGAGCGTCAGCACTACGTAATACCTTGGAGATCAAATGGTATTTCCCACCAACGCACGTACTTAGCTGGTACCTCTCAACAATTCCTTTCGTTAGCCACCCCTTTTATAAAACTCTTTAAGAAAACCGTTTATGTTATTCTTCCCGTTAATGGCGAATCTAATACACCAATGGAACAAAATTACCAAATATTATGCGTTCTGCCAAGTCTTTTACAAAGATACGCCTGGGCAAAACAGGATAACCTGCCTTTAACTCAGATCCGCCACAAGTCGTCTAGAAATACACGTAACTAAGGGAGGTTAACCAAACTCCATCACTTTGCAACCAGGTATCGCTCACGCACAACGTGTCAGCTTGACGCTTGTTAATTAATCCACTCTCGCGATTATTCCAACCTTCGCCGTTTTCAACTTTACAATGCCTAACCAATCACAAAGCTAAAATTCTTTCAAACCGTAAACGTGGTAAACCCGAAACAATTTTTGTAAACACGATCTAGATAAACTACGTCATTGGACCACTTGCAATTTCAAGGTACTACCAGAAAATGGTGATCTGATCTATTTTCGTCTCCACTGAACTTTAAGAAAATCAACTCTAAGCTATGCCTTAAAGTACCACAATCGTTTGCTTTAATAACCTTATTCACACGTGAAATTAGTTTCAACTTGACGTCAACCCTACATGATTACAATAAATAAACTTAGCTACAAAGAATCAATTTCCATTTACGTAATTTGCACTAAAATTAATCTATAAACTAACACCCGCTATAGATAGGATTATCTGATATATGCTAAAATAAAATCTATTTACTTTTTACTCATAATGTACCACAAACATATTCGCAATGTAAACTTCAATATCTTTTTATGAACAAAAATAAAAACTCCATAACCACAAAATTTGAATACCAAAACCTTACAACAATTTCCATTAAATTCAGTTGCGTCAAAACAAAACGTGTCTAAACCAATGCTTCCCAAACTTCATAACTGAATATACCCCTATTTCAAATAAATACGAAACTATGTCAATCCGCCTAAAGCATAAAAGCGTAAAGCTATTCTAAGAAATAGGAAAAAACTGAAAATTCATACTTCTCTTCTCAATGGAAACAAGATTGTTATTAATAATCGACGAAACCTCAACACAAAAATCTCCCCGGGGTATTTGGATGCTATCTGTAACCCACAATTAGTGAAATCTCTCTTAAGCAAGTCTGACAACAGCCTCTTACTGACTGACTTAAAGAACCCAGCACAAAACCCTTTACCCATCGGTCGCAAGATCGTATTATCTGCTACCACTATTAATAAAATGTTTGCATACTAAAATGGAAACTAGACATTTCTCACGAGAAAAATATCTTTTAAGCCACACTTGTGTTAACTAAACTCTAACAACCAGAGTCAAGATAACAAATAACCTCTTTTTATTCCAACAAGCCACATTGCCCCAATTAAATCTTCTATAGTTTCCCCATTAACAACTTTATCTATAAACGTATTGGTAGACTACAAAGTGCGTAGAATTCATTATCCGCTTTGAGAGATTCCACACATTCATAACGATAAGTTTCGTTTACAGAAACTCTTGCAAAGTGGTCCCCTGATAAAAAAAAACATGTAATATTACGTTTCTTAAACTCTTCACAGCAATAATAAAATTTAATTCTCAGAACAATCTATTTCTTTTAGCGAAATTAAGATTTAAAATAATACTTATGGAAAGCTGGCGTTTATTCAAACTTTACTTACGGCATTTAAAAAATTCTACGCCAAATAGACCACACATGACAATGAAAACATTCAAAATACATTATCTTTACACACATTTTTATTATATAAGGATGAGAAGGACGATAAAAATTATAATGAGAAACAATGACTTAAATTATCTTTTTGAATGTTAATAATGCAATCTGTTTCTTTTGAAACAAACACTTAGGTTTCCTTTGTATAGATAATTAGAGTGATACATATTTTAGACATGACTGTGAAACGTGCAACTTTCTGGTAATCACGTTTATCGTAAAAGAAACTAACGTGATGCTTCACATTACCTTTAAAACCATTAACTTATGGTACGTAAATGACCACTTAGGGTGCAGCAGCTTAATTTGAAATCTTTTACACAAAATCGAAGTTAACGGCATAGAGGTAGTGTTTACTAAATATTTTAACTTTAAGCTCAAATAAAACCTTAGAAATGTAAATTATTGCTTTTTTAACACAATTGTCTTTTTAAGACAATACTTTTTATTGTATACATCAATAGTATCTCGAATTTTTATTAAAGTTCCATGACGACTCACAAGACACATTTTGCTTTCGACTTAGATCAAACAATCACAAAATTTGATATGAACTTGATATATGTAGAATGTTTCTTCTTTATCACGAGATTTAATTTAAAGTAACATTCTAGAAAATACTGTAATATGGTGACTGATTTTAACTTGTACTGTTCAACTTTTACTATCATTTTCTATTTACTACCTTTGACGGCATTTGATTAAAATTTTTGTTATTTCTATTGCCAATTAAACACTAAATACTTATTTGATGTTACACATATTAAAGCCTTAATGAATTTACTACATTAAATAAAGTCTGTTTGGCAAATTTTTTAAATTTTTGATTGGTAAATAAGAATATTAATCATACCAATTAAAGAAAGCATGAAAGTAACTCGAGTTTTAGTTGTCTAACTAGGCGGTTTTATAACTGTCTAAACACGCGTTTTTAATGGAGTGCAAATGCTAATTGGCAACTCTCAAGGTCATCAACGTTTAAAGAGTAGTTTAGTAGCTAGGTGCGAAAAAGTAAAAGACGTCCGGACGGAAGTAAACTTTTTTCGAATTTTTGGGTACGTAAAATAATAAGATACCCCAAAATCTAGAGGTCGATTTTTTCATAATCCCAATGCTTGTCGACCTTCTAAGTCGGGGGTCCAGAAAGTAACGAAGAGAAGGTATTAGTTGTATTCTTAGAATAATATGTAGACTATGTATGTAAATGTTGAATACACACACCTCACGGTTGAACTGTGTTACGTTTCCTAAAATTTCTTGCTCACGTAAATCACCAAGTTGTTCAACGTTATATTTCTGCGTTTGTTTGATAATAAGGTTTGTTCACTGCATGTTAGGCAACACATCGTACACAGATTTGTTTAAAGATCCGCTTGGGTCATTTAAAATTATAACTTATGTAACTTTTACTTTGGATTAAAGGTGGAGTGCAATATTCCTTTTGGATGTTAAGAAATGTTCTTAAGGTTGTTATTTCTGTTCAAATTTTTTTTAGCTTAGGAAGAACAATTTTTTACATCACTACTCCGAAGGTGTCATAGAAAAAAAAACTTTCTTTTTGACTTAAATTCATTGATTAATATATTTTTGAATTTAAAGAGGCGGTTTAAAGAAGTCTGGCGGGATGGATTTATAAAAAGCGTTCGTAAAATGCAGTAAGACGGAAGGCAATACATCGTTCTCCATGCAGGTACTAATTGCGGTTTTGTGGAAAATGCTGATATAATTTTTTTAGCAACTTCGAAAAGTGGCACGACAATAATATGAACGCAAAATTGTTTGAAAAATGAGTACGAAACAAACGTTTACCTAGTTTGAACCAAAATTCTATAATTATAATGTACAATGTGTAACAACCCATTTTGAGTTGTATTAAATATACCGTAATTTAGGTCTTTCGTTCATTCCGTTGTAAATATAAGAAACATTTTAATTATTTTTGCATTACAGGTGTGAGGTAGGCAACTTAATTTGCATTTTGGTGTAACTTAAGTGCATATCTTCTTAAGGGTATATATTTATTAATGGTTTATGTTCCCACTTTAAATTTTCTTCTGCTCATTTTATTCGCGCAACGCGTCATCACCAGATATTCCAAAGCGTCCATTTTTTCACTTCCTGATGAATGTTGTGAGAAGCAGAAAGCTTTTTTTGGGTTTTCCACCTAAATTTGGTGAAAGTGCCATTGATTTGATGGTTAGATACCTTTTAACGCATTATACAAAAAATTAAAACATTTGCTCTTTTCAGGCACTTTTACTTTTACTTTCTTTTCTTTTATTTTTACTTTGATTTACACTTTAATTACATTTTCAGTACGCATTTAATTTTACGATTGCAATTTTTATTTGAAAATTTTAAGAAAATGCATTAAACGGATTATTCCATTTCAAGAAGACAAATTTATAAGAAATAAAATTTCAGTTTGGGTGTGGTCGACAACATAAAAGCATTGTTACTGCAATATATTGCGCAACATTGACACAAGGATTACGTCACCTTGGTTTGCAATTCTGCATTATTTTTTTATAATACCAGGGGATCTCAAGAAGATGTATTATATTTTGTAACAGGTATTTAATGTTTAATGATTTTTTTAGTAATTTAAAGCTATTTTTAAGATATATTTTATTTAACCATATCATTTTAACTGTTAATAAACATAGTTGTATATATTTTATTTTTTTACATTTTGATAAAATTTTTATTGTAAAACTCGGTTTAGTTATTCCGAGCATTATTAAAAATAACTTGGCGTCCGAGATCATTTTATTAGTGTTACATTGTAATTTTTTATTATTTATGTTCAGTGGAAGTAACCAAGCCTAAATTGTGGTAATTAAGCAAATCTAAAGAATGAACCACCCTACGTTAATCTACCGAGTCAAAGGCATTATTTTTGGTGAATGGTTTGTATCTCCTGTTAGTTTAACGAGTTGTGTTTGGAGAACATTTTTTACAAATATTTATTTCTTTATTATATTATTAAAACACTTTTTATAAATTTTATACGATTACCATTTACACCACCTACTTTATAAATGCGTCATACAATTCAGGGTTATTAGAAAAACAACAGGCGGCTTCGTGGAATAGAAGAAATTGTGGACTGGCTAAACTCCAACAATATACCATTTTCAAGCAAAGCCCTAAAGTCTAAATTATTACAACTCTCATTATGTTATAAAAAACGCAAAAAATATGTGATAGATGACATCGAAGAGGCTGGTCACAGGGTGTTACAACTTGCACCATACCACTGTGAGTTTAATGCGTGCGTGCGTGCGTGAGTGCGTGCGTGCGTGCGTGCGTGAGTGCGTGCGTGCGTGCCTGCGTGCGTGCGTGCGTGCGTGTGTGTGTGTGGGTGTGTATGCGTGTGTGCGCGCGCGCGTGTGCGCGCGCGCGTGTGTGTGTGTGTGTGTTAGTATCCACGTTAACTCCAGAACCACAATACCTACGTACTTGAAATGTTGTATTTAAACTTCATTTCATTTCTTCTGTAGCTGATTAGATTTTGGGAGAAACTCAATGGAGGTAAGGAGGGGTTATTATGAGCAATGTTTGGTTTTTATGAATTATTTCTTAAACAGCTGCATATTTCAAAGATAAAAGTACTTGGATATAGATCTTAAACGTAACGATTAATAACCTTGTTGTTTGAAACCATGAATAATTTGGTGGCAAAATATTCCTGTTGTGGAATTTAAGTGTGTCAAATCTTTTTAATATCTGAATAACCGTTGATATTATAAGAAACTGTGCAGATCTATTTCTTAAAGAAAGTTAATTTTACATAACTTTTCTTTATTAAGTTTCTTAATATAAAGCAAGATAGGTCTAAAAATTACTTAAATAAGATTGAAAATGTTTAAACTTTATTATCGAAATTTTTATGTTCAAGCATAGAACATGCTCTATGGTACAAGTTAGCATCTAGATTTCTATTAACCTCTCTCAGACATGAAATATTAAACTTCCATCTGACATATATTATTGTGTTTGTTTTTACAATGTTGCGTATTTTCGTTATGAACGTATCAAGAAGAGGTTGCATTATCATCCGCTTTGTAGATTGGAAAGATTTTCATGAAGTACCGTATACACGATTACGGAAATCTTTATAGAGAAATTTTTAAAATTGAATAAGTTTTAAACGATTTCCAAAACTTTTGCTATAGAATGAATATTTTCCTGGATATTCAAGCTTGTATGAACTATTTGAGCATTTATTGTATTTGCAACGACAATTTCTACATAGGTGTACCGTGTGGACCAATAAGCCGATCCTCCGACTTTATCTCAGAAACTGTTTATTGTACAGCTTTGGGAAAAAACTTTCCTTAGTAAAAACCGCCAAGGGAAATCGCTGGAAATAACTTTCAAGTTTCTAGCTTTACCGCTAGATGACATAATCTTTATAGAAAAATTTAAAAACAATTTGTTTATAAAATCTGTCCAATCATAGTAGGTATTAAATAAGTAAATTAGAATTATACATAATTTCTGCACAAATTTTGTTAAATACTTTTTTCCCTATTTTTTCAAATAAAGGTTGGGGGAGAGTGGGAATGTTTGTATGAATAAATGCCTATAACTTTGGATTGGATCAACCTATTTTAATGAAATTATTCTCATTCGAAAGGGCGTAGATGGACCAATTACATCTACTATAAAAAAATTGCATTTAGTTTTAATTGTCATAGATAAAGGGCACTTTCGAATAATAAACATTAAAATTTGTCTATATTACAATTTTTAAATGGAAACACCTAACTATTGTAAATTACAACGCAAACTGTTTAAACTCGTAACAAAATGGCTCAAAACCGCATGTCGATATCTTTTGTCTAACTCGAGATATAAGTAAAAACGCGTAAACATACGTAACTAGTATTGGCTCGCTCTGTATTATAACTTAAAATAACGAAATACATGAAAAGAAGATTATACACATTAAAACTTAATGTCCAATTAAATGTTCAAAGTGTTTTCGATCATTGTCCACACAAAGACGTAATCTATCGCGGGTAGATATAACAGCTGCTTCAATCTCAGTTATGGATATACTATTTATTGCTTTTCTAATGCGTTCTTTCATCTCTTGTCGCGTGGTTGGTCGAGTTTGAAAGACAAACTCCTTCAATCTTCCCCATAGATAAAAGTCTAGACATATTAAGTCTGAAGATCTAGCTGGCCATGGAAATATACTCCCCATCCAATCCATTTATACGGATATCTTAAATTCAAATAATCTGTAACTCGCCTGGACCACTCATCATGCTGAAATATCACATCTCTTCTTGCTTGTAAGGAAATGTGTTCTAATAAAATAGGCAATTCATTTTCCAAAAAATTTAAATATGTATCGCCATTTAAAGTTTCTTCAAAGAAATGTGGTCCTATGATTTTTCCATCAACTATACCACACCAAACATTAAGACTTCACCTACCTTGAAGCTGCACTTCGTCCATGCAGTGCGGATTTTCTTCAGCCCAATAATGCATATTAACACCATCCGCACGGTGGCTTCATCTGTCTACAAAATATTTGATATAATATGCGGTTGTTCTTCCAGCATACCTAACATCCAATTGCAGTAATCCAGCCTTGTATCGAAATCCCTTTCAGGTAAAGCTTGGTGGAGAACTACATGATAAGGATGCAGTCTAAAAAACATAGAAAAACAAATATTTTTAAGGAATGAATTAAATGATTAAAGTGCTATGTTGTCGTTTTTATCGCAATATGACAATAAAACAGTTGAATCTAAAATTTAAAGAGGATTAAAATTTTCAAACTTAAACGTGTAGTTCATATTATAAGAAACTACCTGTTATGCTTTAAAATCCTTAGAATGGTAGTTTTTGGTATGTTTAATGCTGTAGAGATTTGCAGACTACTTATATGTGGATTCTGTAGAACTAAAGCAAGAAGATTGATTACATTATCTTTGGTCACACCTACACCACGTCGTTTATAACAAGGACGATGAAAGCTATCAGTTTCTCTTAATCTTCTTGCCTTTCTTTTAAATACTTCTTTGCCATAATGCCTCCTGTCAAGATATCTTATGGCATATATACGTGAGGCAATAGCGGAATTTTGATGGCATTCGAAATAAGCTCTAATCATATCATACAATTCGGCATTTGATATCTCATTATGAATTAATGCTGATTATTTACTGATATTAGTAATATAATATCTAATTAAGAAAAATTATATTCGAGTTATATGCTAACAAATCTTAAAAATACCGCAATATTTTGACTACTGCCAATAAATAAACAATTTGAAGTCCCTGTCAACTTTATTTCGTAGCTTTCTTAGTTTAACAAATTCTGGAAATACTGACATATTTTATTATTTTAAATTATAATACAGGCTAACCCAATATTAGTTACGTATGTTTACGCGTTTTTACTTATATCTCGAATTAGGCAAAAGATATCGACATGCGGTTTGTGCCATTTTGATACGAATTTAATCAGTTTCCTTTGTAATTTACAATATTTAGGTGTTTCCATTTAAAAAATTTAACATAGACAAACTTAAATTTTGTATTTATTCGAAAGTGCCCTCTATCTACGACAATTAAAATAAATGTTTTATAGTAGATGTAATTGGTTCATCTACGCCCTTTCGAATGACAATAAGTTCGTTAAAATAGGTTGATCCAAACCAAAGTTAAAGGCATTTATTCATACAAACATTCTCAGTATCTCCCACCCTCTATTTGAAAAAATAGAGAAAAAAGTATTTAACAAAATTTGTGCATTATTCTAATTTACTTATTTAATACCTACTATGATTGGACACATTTTATAAAAAAAATGTTTTAAATTTTTTGTATAAAGATTATACCCATTAGCGGTAAAGTTAGAAACTTGAAAGTTATTTCCAGCGATTTCCCTTGGCCGTTTTTACTAGGGAATTTTTTCCCAAAGCTGTACAATAAACAGTTCCTGAGATATAGCCGGAGGATCGGCTTATTGGTCCACCCTGTACAAATACGTTTCCGCTGTTTGACAAAAGTTGGTGCCAACAGTATGTTATGGTTAAAATTTTAGAATGTAAAACGTCATTATCGTTAATTGGGCATCTGTTAACAACATAATCTTAAAATATTAGTGATTTTTTTTTCAGTGTATTTTGTTATCTTGCTTGTCGAGGAATATGGCGAGGTTGCCTTAAGTGAGATTTGTCGTGAGTGATATCAAAAGTTTAAGAACGGTGAACTTGACATACCTAGAAGACAAAGAACGTAGCGGAAGGCCAAAAGTGTACAAAGACGCGGAATTGGAAGTATTATCCGGTGAAGATTCGTGCCAAACACAAGGAAAACTTGTACTTATATTAAGTACAAACAATTTCACATGTGTTAAAATCGTTGGGAATAATTAAAAGACAAGGAAATTGGGTTCCATATGAACTGAATGCCGATTATTGATATGTGAAATGCTGTTTATCGGGTATAAACGAAAAGATTTTCTGTACCATATAGTTACTAGTTATGGAAAATGAATCCACTATGATAAACCAAAAAGGAAGAGATAGATGATGGGGATCACCTGGTCATGCTTCGACATTTATAAGTAACATTTAATAAAAATAAAAATACCCAAAAAGTTGTTTCGTTAATCCTGTGATCTACGATCAACTTCCTAACCAGTCCTTTGTCAGTGTGGACTTAGTTCACCATTTTATTTTAGTTGTCTCTTTTGTCATGTGTGGCCGTAGCCCTTTTCTTGATAGAGGGGCGATATAAAATTAAATCAAGTGGTGCCCTTTTTTAAATTCTATGTATATCTTTTCTCCTGCCAAAACGCCCATGCATCCAAGTGCTTAACCGACCGACTGAGCTTCCGGCTAATTCCTTAATCTATGCTACAGCACTTTAGCCACAAATTTCTACGATTATCCCTTTGTGCACGTAACAAGTGTTGCAAATAATACTTTAATTACCCACAGGTAGTTGCTTGTACTACTTTAAAATTGTCGTGGTAATATTTTACGTGTTTAATTAATCCATTATGTCTAAAACGTATCTTAAAAATTAATTAGAGCTTAGTAAAGCTAAATGCGGAATTCTAATAAGTGAAACAAAAATATTAACGTCTGCTGCGATTGAACTCATTCTCTAAGAGATACGGTTGCCACTAATGTTATGTTGGATAGTCAAAACATGCTGTTTTGTGGTTAAAAATATTGCAATTTTCGTAAATTCGTGCAATAAGTATATTTCAAACGTGTATTAGAACGGCACCCCACTGTACAGAAAAAATGTACTCTATAATGAAATAACCTATACAGGGTGGCCCATTAGTGTGTGGAAGTGCAATAACTTAGTTAGGATCAAAAATACAAACAAATGTTTTAAATAAAAGTTGTTTTGTTTGCGCAAATACACATTTTTAAAATATTTTGAGATATACAGGGTGTTCAGCCTAACCGAGACAACATGAAGTTTACTTTTTTTAATAGGACACCCTGTATATTTGTATATCATCGAATTCAGGTCATCTAGCCCTATCTTTTCTTTTCACATAAATTGCGACGTTGCCAAGCTGGAGCGAAAAATATGAAGATTTGACGAAAATTGGTGCACTATAAATGCTGCCAAATAAACGTTATCAGTGATAAGCAACTAAACTTATTTGGTAGGTACGAAGGTAAAGGATGGCTGAAATGTTTGAACATAGTAGAAGTTTCGTTTGGGGTTCGGGGTGTTTTTTTGGATAAACATTAATTCAGGAGAATTCAATTAGCAAAAACTTCATTTTTTTAAATGGAACACCCAGTATATTATTTTACCATCTTGTAAAACTATTTTATCCTTTCAAATTATGTCTGTATAATGTACTCTCTAAAATTGATTGTTTTTAACAAAATTGCATTTTTAGTTTATGATTTAAAAATATTCATGTTTTTAACAAGCAATCTCTGACTGTTACGTTTATAATCCTTCTACTTTCTATATTTTTTTGTGACAAAATCAAACCAGTAATTTTCTACCTTTAAAAAATGTAATAAAATAAATAGGGTATCTATAAAACTCAAAATAAACAAATTAAACAAAAATAACTAACAACAAATAAGAAAGAACTAAAAACGTTAGCTAACTATTTTATTAAATGTTCAAAATAACCACCATTTACTTCCATACAATAATGTATGCGATCTTCAAAAGCTCTACTAGAACGATGTAACATATCGACATCAGCAGTTCGGAAGACCTCTCAATTCTATTCTTCATGTCTTCCTTAGTAGTCGCGGATGTTTTGTATACTTGTTCTTTACCATAACCCCACAAAAAAAATCCATTTTTGTAAGTTCTGGTGAACGAGGTGGCCATTTATGGGGTCCTCCTCTACCTATCCATCGTCCGGGAAATTCATTATTTAAATGTGTATTGATAAGTTGGGTATGGTGAACTGGTGCACCGTCATGTAGGTACCACATTCGCCGCCTAACATGAGCAGATAATTGCTGATGTAGTTGGGGTAATTCGTTTTGTAAGAAATTAAGTAAACTTGCCCATTAACAGTTCCGTCAAAGAAATATGGGCATATGACATGATTCCCAATTATTCCACCCCATACATTTAATGACCACCGTGTTTGACTGATAGTCCGTATACAATGCGGTTGATCTGTTGCATAATAATGGAAATTGTGTTTATTAACAAACCCATTTTTATGAAAAGTTGCTTCATTGGCCAATAATACAAAATTGAAAAAATCTCTGTTTTGCTCAATTTGTTGTTGAGCCCACTCACAGAAGGTTAACCGCTTTTCATAATCATCATCCAATAGTTCCTACATTCGCTGTATATGGTAAGGATGCATTTTGTTCTTAGACAGAATTTTTTAGACGACAGTACGACTTATGTCGGTATGTTTTGTTATTTCCCGTGTCGAGATATGAGGATATTCCGTAACTTTTAACATTACGGTCATCTCGTTGTCCTCTGTTATTGCAGTCTTCAACCTTTTGCTTTTTTCGTAAGTTACACTGCCAGTTCTGGTAAATCGTTGAAACACATTTTCCAATGTCACTTTTCTTGGCTCTCTTCTATCTGGAAATTTCTGTTGGTAAATCCTTTGTGCAAGTAAACCGTTTTTATCACTGGCACACAGTACAAAAATCATATCTGTCAATTGTTCTATCGGAAAATTCATCGTTTTAATTGCTTTATTTATTATTATTATTATTAATAGCTACACATTTACAACACGTCTAGATAATAACTAATCACTCTGACTTGCGCAAACGTCCAATTCACAGGTTACTTGTTAAAACTATGGATATTTTCATTTCACTTGTTGGTAAGGTTATTTTTGCTTAATTAATTACCCTATTTATTTTATGACAGTTTTTAAAGGTGGAAAATTACTAGTTTGATTTTGTCACAAACTATTGTCGAAAGTAGAAGTATTCTAAACGTCACATTCAGAGCTTGCTTGTTAAAAACATGAATATTTTTAAATTATAAACTAAAAATGCAATTTTCTTAAAAACAATCCATTTTAGAGAGTGCATTATACAGACATAATTCGGAAGGATAAAATAGTTTTACAAGATGGTAAAATAATATACTGGGTGTTCCATTTAAAAAAATTAAGTTTTTGCCAATAGAAATCTCCTGACTTAATGCTTATCCAAAACACACCCAGAACCCCAAACGAAATTTCTACTATGTTCAGACATTTCAGCCATCCTTTACCTTAGTACCTACCAAATGAGTTTAGTTGCTTATCACTGATAACGTTTATTTGGCAGCATTTATAGTGCACCAATTTTCGACAAATCTCCATATTTTTCGCACCAGCTTGGCAACGTCGCAATTTATGGGAAAAGAAAAGATAGGGCTAGATGCAGAATTTTACGCTGAATTCGATGGTAAACAAATATACAGGGTGTCATGTTAAAAAAAGTAAACTTAGTATTGTCTCGCTTAATCTGAACACCCTGTATATCTCAAAATATTTTAGAAATGTGTATCTGCGCAAACATAACAACTTTTATTTAAAACATTTGTTTGTATTTTTGACCCTGATTAAGTTATTGCACTTCCACGCACTAATGGGCCACCCTGTATATCAAAAGTAAGGTTATGTTATAGTAATTAAAACCAGTTGAAATCTAAATTTTTTCAATTATTTATACCAGCATTGATGTTTATTATTACAGGTAAACAGACGATGTTGTGTGAATTAACTTATTGTTTTCAAAGCTAATTAGAATCTTTATCGCTAACCAAATGTCCCAGAACTTAAAATCGCAGCATAATTAAAGGAGTTAGTTACAAATAACATTACACTTAAATGAGTTTATAATTAAAACAATATGTATAATTTTATTGTGAATAGAATAGATTCCAAATATGTTCACATAAACAATTAATGGGAAGTTAGTGCAGACTTTTTATTTTGATAAGTTGATTAGTCTTTCGATCCACACTTCGTTGTCTTCAGGTAATAATTTGATAATTTGAACAAAATAACTATAAAGAACGAATAAATAAAAGGGCAAAACAACAACGAACAGAAATAATACGAGACGGCGTAAACTAAAAGAAAACGATGAGGTTATAAACAATGAATAAATTTGACAGATTGACGTCAAATCAGAATCTGTGCAATATTAAGTTGAAGCATTGATTGAAGTCAACTGTTGGACATACGGACATACTCACTTCTCTCCTATTTTCACTGACGATCACCTACACGCATGTCTTTACTTAAAACACATGTAAACTGTATTGCATTCTTTATCATAAACATGTATTAAGCTTTAATGATTGTTTAAAGGAATGTCGTGCATTCATTGGGAAACCTATGACGAGAACGCCAACTCTCGTGGATACAATAATAACTCCACTTTGAGGATCAAAAATGGATCAATTTAATTATTTATAAGTAAGCTTGGTGAGTTTCCACTCGAAATCATTACTAGGGCTGTCTACCGAACACAATTGATGAAACTGAGTCGAGCACTCAAGCAAGAGCGCGCCGAATACTCCATACACGACAAAATTATTACTCCTGCATGGTAATGATGATCCACATTCCACTCGGCCGGTCAAAGCCTATTTTTAAACAGTCAATTGGTTAATTTGTCCCACCCACCGTATTCACCAGAAATTGCTCCTTATGATTTCCACTTGTTTCGATCGACGTCACGTGGCCTCTTTGGGTAACACTTCGCATCATATGAAGATGGGTTGATTCGCGGACAGTCTCAAAAGATTAAGCATTCTTCCGACGCGATATCCGCATGCTGCCAGAAAGATAGGAAAAAATAATGACAAGTTATGGACAATACTTCGAATAAAACAGTTGCCCAACATTTATCAAAAACGGCGGAAAATTATTTGTACGCCTAATAGTTTCCAAATTGGCATTTTACATATTTTAATATAGTGAATAAGTCCGCGAGGTACACGCACTTCATTGATCAGCATGCAACTATGCAATCAAACTTACACTTTGTACTAGTAATTTACAGTTGACTCGGTTACTACTAAAAACCCAAGACGGATGTCTGACAAAATGTAAACAACATTTTAACGTACGCAAACTAAATAAATCACTGGTCAGTAAATTGGATTCAGTGCGACCGACGAGGAATAAGCCTAGTAATTTTCCATCATCAATAAACGTGAATAAAATACTATTTTACTCATACTATATTCATTAAAATTTCTTTGAAAGATGGCCTACGCTGTGGTTACAGACCACAGTAACAAAAAAACACCAACGTCAAGTATTTATAAATGACAGTTTCATTTCACTTAATTAAAACGATTTAATCAAGTTTGTTGATAACACATTTGCAAAACAAAAAAAATTAACTGCCGCTTTTTCTACAACTCTGTAATTTTTACGCGCGCTAAAACAGAATTTAATTGCGAAAGTATGACTATACTCTTCGTAATTTTTATACAATCAACAAAGGCGAAAAAATGTACATGGGATTATAAAAAGAAATTATAAAATTAAAATTGTTTTTAGACAAATTTCCGCCAGCAATCCCACAACTGATAGTCAAATATGCAAAGTGACATCTATAAACAAAGCAAACTGACGAGGCGGTATCTTCATCAGTTTACCATAACAATAGCGCTTAATTCACTCTAACAGACTTTTTGTTGTGGAATAAATGCAACCTTTCATTATTTAATTAAATGATTAAAGGAACGCACTTACACTTTTTCCGTATTTACACTATTGACAATAACCCAATTTTTCATTTTAAATTTAGCTTAAATAGTAGTATACGGATGAAAAGAAAGTTTAGATCTAAATTCATGTTTATTTATACTCATTTAAACACACCAACGTAACCTTGTGTCGCTGACGTCACGGTAGTTCCGCAATATAGGTCTTTAGCAATGTTGTCGCAGCACCATCATTTCTATTAAATCATTCTTTTGAAATCTGACAATATTATTCAATGAACTTCGACTACAAATTAAATATGAATCATTGGAATTTCTCGCATTCGACTTGTGAAATGTATACTATTATGGGAAACTGAAACTCAACATCGTAAATGTCAACATCGCATTCTCCTCGCATTGGAAGGATGAATATACAATCTACTCATTATACGGTAGTCTTTCTTCTCGTTTAGGTAGATTATTTCAATTCGGTTACACCTTAAAATCCGCATTTAACGTGTAGGCCTAAAAAAAACTAAAAAAGTAGGTGAGTTTTCATCTCCCAATCATGCGCAGCTTATTGTATAGATTTTCTATTCATTTTCGTATTCTCATCCTGCTCGGAGTTTCTTATATTTAAAAATACGTTTAAAATATTATTTTTATATGAAATATTACGCGTTTGTTAAATAATTGTGCAATTTCTCATTTCCAGATAATCAATGAATATGAGGAGACTTTTAAGTGTTATTGTTGTAACTGTAGTTATAACTTTAGGACATGCTTATTCAAGTGAGTATTAAATTATTACTTTTATGAATATTCTTTACCTTTATATTATTAATATACAAGGTGCATGCATGAAACTTATGTGACCGTGTAAATTGACATTGAGAAGTGAGGTTAGATCAAGACTTATGCACGCACCTCAATGGTGTAATATAAAACTAGTTAATTTCACTATCAATCAAGTAAGTAGCACTTACATTATGTCGTTGTAGGGAATTGCTTAATTTACACAATCTTTACAAGTTGGCATGACAACAGGGATATAATATTATTTCCCTAGGGGAGTAACTGTTGATATTGTTAAAAAGTGGATATTGCCTTGATTAACTTAATTATTTATTAATATTAATTAACTTCTCTGCTAATTATAACCTTTTCTGTTATTTTTAATCACAATTTGCACATACTTATTCAATAACAAACTCTAATTTTCAATAAACAATTGTACTGTATGTTTCTCATCAAATGACAAACGGTTACTGTAATACCAATACAAAGACTACAATTTAATTTTGCTACAATCATAAGATTCTCCTAATGAGTTTTTGTAATAAAATCATAAAATAATTGTTAATATACAATATAACGTGTTGATAGTGAAAAAATAATATACTTTATACAGGAAGTAAGGATTTACTCTACCTCGACTTGTTAAATCCCTTGCGTGCGCTCGGGCTTCAAATAATGCTCGATAGAATGAATCCTACTTACTTCCCTTGTAACGTAATATATTATTTTTTATGTGTGATAATTTTCTGTATTAAGTCTGAATTATTGTACAAGTTTTGACGTGTAAATAATACAATTACGACAATTTTCGTCTGTTTTTGTTCCAGCTACTAGGATTTAATAGCAAAATGTGCGTTTATCAGAAAATGATAACCTATTAAATAGACCTTTCACTAAATCGTTTTGTTTTTATTCTGTAATAAAATAAAGTAACTGGTCTTAAAGTAAGGAAAAGTGAAATTTTAAACTACGTAAATTATCCTACTTAACTTTTTCTGCCGTAATAATAGCGAAAACATTAAAAAGTCATTATATTTTTAGCAAGTAAGAAATCTATTTTTGGAATTTTGATAATTTTATTGTGATTTATTAGATGGTAAATATTTATAAGATACTGTGATTGGATCAATGTGTAATAATACAGCAAGGCATCATATCCGCGGATTTTAAACTGCCCCGGTAAAACTGAAGTATACTTTGATTCTAATAAAGTTGGGTACGGGAACTAAAATTTCGGCGACGTAAGTCTTTATTCATTAAATTAGCAAGGTATCTTTTAGTTAATATTTTTATCGGCAGATGTCTCCACATAAATTTTCCTAAAATGTCAAAGAAAGTTGAAAATTATTGAATGTTCTTTATATTTTAAACTAGAAAAATTATCCAGATGTTCTATGCAGTTATTTTATTGATAGAGTCAAAAATATTTTACTGCGACAGTGAATTGTTATAATTTAGGACATGGTTTGATTATAATTAGCAATTACATACCATCATAATACGTAACATATATATTTGTAAGTAAACAAATACTTTTTTTGTTTATTATAAATTAAATCATTTCATGAGGAAAAGTTGATAAAAGTTGCAATTAGTTTGTAATACTCAAGATTTATAACAACCCTTCTAGAAGCATAATTATTGCTTTGTAATCGACATAATCCATATGGATACTTTACGATATCATAAATATCGATACATTTGTGATTATTTCATTCTCGTAGAAGAAAGTATGTACAGTCTAATGTAGTTCAAAGTTCAAGGCAATTATAAATGTTTAATATTTTAATTTAGCACATAGTTTAAATAGATTTCGTATTGCTCCAAGTTAATTGAAAATCAATTTACATAAATCAGTGCATGTATCCGGTCCACCTATTGTAGAGTTATCAATATGTTATGTAAAAATTAGAATATTTATATTACATTGGGATTAAAACATTCAAATTAAAAAAAATTATTCACTATCAGTGTCACTCTCAGAAGTGGAATCGTTAACAGATATAATTAATGGTTGCACAACCTCAAAATGTTTTTTCAATTTCCCATTACTCTAACATAGACACTTCGGAATGTTTAATGCATTTCTGCCAATATGTCCCATCCATTAGTTGCAAGGATTCCATCCATATTTCTTTTACATGGTCATCGTTAAATTCGGAATTATGTCTTACTATATTTTTGTTGTAGTATTCTTTGCAATTTTATCCACTATAGTTCAATTGGATTAAATTGACAGTGATATAGTGGTAACCGTAATACTCTGTGTCCACACTTGTGTGCTATTTCATCCTATTTCATACACCTTTGATATCGCATTATCTGCAACTAATTGCAGACTACGTTCATAAGCTATGTCCGTGCTTTAATAGAAAATTACGCATTTCTTCCTTTTTAGATTCATTATTTGGAATTATTTCTAGAAGTTTGAAATGATAACTAACCTTGTCCATTGCAATTAAAGATGGTTCTTTTAAGTTTGCAATGAATTATTTTCAAACCATTTTGTAAACAACTTCGCACACATGTCTCCATGATAGTCTGCACTTTGTGATTTTGTAGAAAACAAAAGTGAAGCATCGTAAATAAATCCATCTTCATTACTTGCATGAACAACTATAAATATAAAAAATACAGTTATTTTATTAGGAACTAGCCATACCCGTCGCGCGTTGCGGCGACCTCAGAATTGGGGAGAATTGAAGAGTATATTTACCCATTTTCGAGTTAATCGACCCACAGAATAAAAAGTTTCACAAAAAAATTCAATGCCTCATTTCACCCTCTTAGAGGTGGAATTTCGAAAAACCTTTCTTAGTGGATGCCTACACTTTACAAAGAAAACACCCTCGATCTATAAATCCCGACCGATGCAGTTGTTAAATGACATTTGCGGCGCGTGAACGGTCAAACGCGCGAAGTTTAAGTAGTAGGTAAGTCTTCTTAAATTTTACGATTTTCTACGCACTTTTCTTAATTTTTCTTTCCGTAAGAACCTTCTACAAAGTATTATTAAACTTGAAAAGAAAAATCAATGAAATGTGTAAAGTTGTTCTCAAGTTATGGCATGACCAAGGAAAATAGGTATTTATTTATATGTACACGGTGATTAAATTCAAGTGTGCACTATTGCTAACTTTTTTGTTGTTGAAGCTACCAGGTCGGTTAAATTAAAGACGTAGTAGTATTCCTTCCGCTGATTAACGTGATGGTAACATAAAAACAATTGAACATCTCGTTTCCGAGTTATTTTAAATGGGCCACCCGGTATATTTATACCCTACGATTGCCAACGCTTTTCTTAACATAAAAGGTTATTGTGGATTTCAGCCCAAAACAAAAAATAAAGAGGATATTAGCCTATTTAACTTATCTTGGCGGGCATAAAATGTAAAATAAAAATAAAAAACGAATCAATTGATTTATTTTGTGTTAGAATTATTAGAAAATCTTAAATTAAATGTTCGAATATATCTCTTCCCTGTTCAATACATTTTTGGGCACACTTAAATACTCTTCTTGTAGCGTTTAAAACCGTACGTCCACCTATGCTACGTATGATAAGTTATCGCCATCTGAAGATCTTCGATATTATTGTAACGGTTGGTTTAAGGTATATTATGAATGGGTAGATTACGAGTTACTAGAGCCGATTTGATCTGCTTAATAATGCAGTTAAAAATATCCAGATTAGCTTCGATTGAAGAGTAAGCCGAGATCACTCTGTACAAAGGGAAATATAAAAGGAAGTTAGTTCGAGTGGCAGCTGGGTGGAACACATTACTTGAACGAGAATTAATTCTTGAACTCTAAATTGGATTATGTTGAGAATCTCTGTGCAGTCGATTAAAGGCAATATGACTTTGTATAAAAATACAATACATATTAAAACATCTGTGTACACCATGTAATATAAATCTGCAGTACTTCCACTTGGAACCAAAAATACATTGTCACTTATTTTCTGTGTTTTGTTAACTACATTTGTTGGTGGCCATGCAATTATCTGAAGTAGTTTATCTTTTATCAATCTATTGTAGACAGCATCAAGTAACCGTTGTTTATAGTAATCTACAAACTTTGTTAATAAAAAATCTACCAGTTGTATATTATTAAATGCTTTCACTCGATTAAAAATTTTCTCTTTCAATAAACGCATAGTAGCTTCTGAAATATTATTATCTCTTCTCTGCTAGTAAGTATGTCATTTTTATACTCTTTAGCTGTCTCATCTGCTAAGTTGGCTGGTTCTTCACATTTTAAAACAATTGGGGAATACATTATGGATGTGAATTGTTAAAAAAATTAAATTGCAGCATCCTTTGGTATGCCCTAACTAACCATCTACATACAGATTGCAAAACATGAAATACACACAGGAAACATTTCGGGCAATGAAGATCTTATAGCAATATACTCTGCTTCACAGTCATCTAACATAAAATTTGATGTCTGTTAAATCGCTTGCTATTTAAGGTCAGTTTGAATAAATGCACTGTAATACGTTTGCAAATTCTTTTTTTATTTAGGTGCGCCAGCTAGCTCAAATGTTAAAATAATGGTCACTTTTATCAATTACAAAAATTTATACTCAATTCGATTGTCTTATTATTTTGGATTTCTATTGCGTTTACTTGCTTCTGCATTTATATATTCAATATTTATATAAGCTTCTAATATTAATAGTCTTTACTAATAAAAATAAATAAAACGTTATACTTATTTAATTATCGCAGTACAAAAATGTTTCGTTTACAACAACATTAACACTCGAACCTTTAATTTGACGTAATATCTTTAAAACTAACATGCAACAAAAATTTATCAAAATTGGATGGAACGTTTTCCGTTCAATTTTGATATTCAAATTCAAGTTTATAGAAAATAAAACACATAAACGTTTCTTTATTTATACTATTAGAAATCGTACCGCAATTGGCGCCTTGCTTCTTTTGTTCTCACGATATCTTCCTTACACCTTTTTTGGTGTATTAAATCTGTTGCAATTTTCTTTCCAACACTTTTATGATTTTTGTAAGTAATTGCTTGATGTATTTATAAGTCAATTATTACTTCAATTGTTCAATTTTAACGACAAACCGCTTGTGCGACGAACTGCAAGCGAACTACCAACGGCTGTGCTTTTAATTGTCAATATTTTCCAGTTACTTGGCTTTATATATCGATCTATTACACTGTATCGATTGTCTTATTTTACATTTAATCGTTCAATATTTAAACACAATCTTGGAATACTTTCGATGCGCACAGAAAACGTGATTTTTAATTATAGCGTAACGTTTAACGCGATTTTAATTTATTGCACAATCTTTTTGTTTGCACTGTGTTTACTTAGCCTCATTACTTTAATAAGGAAGGTAATTTCACTTCTTCCCTATTATACACTAAATGTTACTTTACTTCTAATTTTAGGGTAACTTGACTATTACCTTGTAATTTGTGTCTCGGCAACGAATTAATATGTCGCTGATTTTCAACCAACTCTGATCGCTTACTTAAGGCGACCGTATTAAAAACTGCACGTCATTATGACAGCATCTCTTTCTCTACAAAACATTTCCGCAATTGCCGCGTTTATTTAAATACTTTCCAAATAAAGATGCAAATAACATAGTGAAGCAAATTCAAGATTTTCATCTTAATATTAAACACATTCAAATACAAATAACCAATAACCATTTCTTTATCTAGAAAAAGAGAATAACTAATTAATGTCGTATAACTTCGCGCTACTTTTGCATAAAAAATTGTATTTCCTAACATACTTTTTAACATTTCAAGTCCCACAGCTATATTTTGATCGCGCTCAGAAAACGTTATAAATAAGTCCAGGAGGTAGTCCACTACATTCAGTTTGTGTTGAAATAATAAACACTTTACTATCACCATGATCAATAGTGCCAGTTGAATCCGTGAATACGATTTCTGAAGCAAAGCTAATATTTTGATGTATTGTTTTAAATAATGAAGGGTCCAATCTAAAAATAATAGTGCATTAATTTACTTATATCACGTAATTATGTTGTTTATTATTACGTTATGATATACATAATCTAGGTCTGTGATATTTATTTTCGAACATTCTGCACCTACACTGTTTTTGTATTCTTTCAATTTTTCAACTAAAAACCTTTTTCCATCATGACTGAAATAAATGGGTCTGTAACGGGCTTTAAATTCTTGTATGAATATGTGGTAGCAATAATTGTAGTCCGGGCAGATGCTGCGATACACAACAATGTACAAATTGGTCTTACTTATAAGTGACCTAATCGTTTCAAACAGGGTTGAGCTCCTTTAATTAATCTTTGGAGTTGTACACACTCGCACACAATTGGCGTTTGCATTCAGCCGTCCCATTGCAGCATTAATTTAAATGTTTCACGACCACTTGCGTCCTTCAACGCTTGTCTTAACGAGGCAGTTGGTTTAATATATTCTTTCGTAAATGTTTGGCACAGAATACTGTAATTCACTTTGTGTCTAAACTCTTAATTGTCTACACACTAAATACGGTTGCTGTTTATTTCAAATTTGTTTAGAAACTATTTAAATTTTTGGAAAAGTTTTGCAATAATTTCCAAGAACAATTCTTGCAAACGTTTTTTTTTACCATCCCCAAAATGCGTTATGGCAGAAAACAACAACGTTTCAACTGAACTACTAACTGCGCGACATAATATACCACAAACCGTTGAATTTTTTTACTGAAATCACGCTCTTCAACCGAATGTTGACTGAAAAATTACTCTAATGCCTTCTTGTCCTATATCTACCAACCCGCTAAATTAAAACCAACCACCCTTAAGGGGTTAAATTGCCACATGTCTTTAGCGGCAGAATATCTAAAACAGCACTACCGTAAGCGATAGGCCCATCTATGCCATTTTGAAATTTTTAGAAAAAATGTAATAACTTTCGGAAATATCCATATATTCAAAATTCACCAAGTAAAACATTCAAAACCAAACTAAACTTTTTATGGTAATTTCACGCATGAGGGAAGACTCTCCGCAAAATTCAATAAATTTTGATATTATTTGCCCTTGAATCAAACCCAAAATTTCCCATTATGAAATCCTAATTAATTTACACGAATACATACATATTGATTCCAGTCTTTATTATAACATTAATTCGCCCACATCACCTGTTCGTGACAGTTTGAACCTACATTCCTGAAAATAAAGTAGTTACAAAGTGGCATGCATTATCACCCCTATAGAGGTTTTACTAAAATATTATTTCCCATTCAAATTTAATTCTACACCTTATTGAGAATACCGATGGCGTAACAATTACACCAATACACATAAAAGAATTCTCCCGTACAAAGTGTAACGCCTAAATTTCACAGACTTACGTAGTTAAAATTATACAGTGATAGATAGGCAACACACTTTACGTGTGACCTTTATTTTATTTGCCACAGTTTTACAATATTAGCTAACTTCAATTTATTTACATTTCCTCCTAATCTAATAATCCTTTCGTCTTTTTCGTGGCGCAACTAAATGTAACTAGAATGTAGGATTTCACCCATGGAGACTTTTTTTGATTTTTAACTCGTACCAAGTCTCATTGGAATTTTCTATTTTAACTATAATTAAATAATTTATTGGGTTACTGTTAAAATTACTACCCGATTTAAAAAATTGTTGTTGGTGGAGCCATCGTACTAATTTTTTTATTAATAATCGTGGTCCTGAATAGGCTAAATTTATTCTGGCGTACTAAAGCACTCAAGAATACTGAAAATGATGCATAGGGGGATTTTCAACTGCCAAGAGACAGGATTAACGACTACCTTAAATTTGTTCATATTATGAATGCGAGGTAAACAGGAACTAGGAGGATCATTCCACAGTTTAGAAGGTTTGTAATGGAATACGGATTGCACATTAATGGTCATCCGTACAATAGATATTGCAATACTGATAGTACAAAGAAAGAATGGACCGATTCTTCTACGCTCAAGGGATTGTATCCCAGAACTTAAGGACGCTTTTATTTGAGTACGGTTAACAACACATAGTGGCAAGGATCAGCTGAGAGGTGAGAATTATATCTTAGATGAGGTCGAGTGTTGTATTGTAGATAGAGTTGTCCGGAGGTAAAGTATTGCTTAGATCTGGACAACTACAATGAAAAGTGATGTTGGCTGTAAAGCAATGGATCGCCTGAGTTAGTGAAAGATTGAGATCATATATGTATAGCAGGAAATGTGTAGGAGCTATAACATTCCTGTGGCACCCCACGTTAATGTCACTTTTTTAACGTTGACATCGACTAAAAACCATACCGGTGGGCACTAAGGAAGTTTGTTAGACTCAAAGAACGAAGGTAGTTGCTGATTGATGACAAGCTGTTACACAAAATGGTCCTAGGTCATTTCAATGCCCGCCATACCCAATTTGGTGACACCGCAACTAACGGCAACGGTAATAGGCTAACTTCCGCCCTGTTGCAGTTGCCGCTCTTGCGAATCGTCAACAAACAGCCCACATACTTTGATCATTTAGGTGCTTCAATAGTATACCACATCATAGTTTCCTAACCAATAGCTCACTATTTCGACCGTGAGTGCTTCCTAGGCACCACGATCACATCTGATCACATACACTTACTTGTCAAGACTTCATTTTGTCCAGCTCCTCCCACACCTCCTCAATACACAGTCATTAGAGATTTTTGGAAAGCCGACTGGAATGTGTTCTCTGATCACATCTACAATAACCTTCCCACACCCATTATTCAAACTACCCAAGATCTCGAGAGCCATCGACAGAGCGGTCGATACCTCTATACCATTAAAAACATTGACATTTCCCGCAAACCGCTCCCACAACACATTGTGAACTGGATCAAAGAGAAAAGACGAATTTACCGTCAATTCTAGCGATCCAGGTATCCGGCTCTCAAGCCCGAATAAAATCGCCTCAACGCCTTAATCAGGCGAGAAGCCAACAAACACGCCGAAGACTCCTGGTCCAAATCTACCTCCCAACTAGACTACAGAAATGGCAAACTCTTCTGGCAACAGTTCGATAGACTGACCAGAAGAAAAGTAAACCCTAAGTCACACCTTACCGACCTTCAGGGCAACCTAATCTCCTCTGACTAAGGAAAGGCCGATTTCTTTGGTCACCACCTTCAAACCATTTTCCAATCCCCAGATAATCCCCAACCAGGTCAAGGCACTCCTCGAGGGTCGCCTTGAAGAGTTCCGCAACCTTAACATTCCTGAACCCCAACTCGATAACGAGAGTCCCTTTTATACCCCCATCACGCCCGACCAGGTCCACACGTATTTTAAAAAAGGAAAAAACTCAGCCCCAGGTCATGACGGCCTAAATAGGAAGATCCTCCGGCACCTACCCGACCCAGCCCTCCGTCTACTATCCGATATATATATATATATATATATATATATATATATATATATATATATATATATATATATATATATATATATATATATATATATATATATATATATATATATATATATATAATAAATGCTTAACCCTCTCCTATTTTCCGACGGACTGGAAATCGGCCTCCACCGTCATGATACCAAAACCCCACGCTGACCTAACCTCACCCTCCTCCTATCGACCCATTTCCCTCCTGAGTTGCCTCGGAAAATGCTTTGAGCAGATTCTAGCCAAGCGACTCAGGGACCACCTCGAATTCAACGACCTTCTTCCTAACAGCCAATTCGGCTTCCGTCCCAACCGAACGTGTCACGATCCCTTGTTGAAGCTGCTTACCGAGACCACCAGAGCATTCAATCACAAGCAATGCAATCTGGCTGTGTTTTTGGACATTAAGCAAGCATTTGACAGGGTCTGGCACGCCGGTCTCCTGCACAAGATCCGAAACCTAAACATTCCCGACCCCTTCTCCAAACTCCTACTCTCGTACCTGACCAACCGGTCAGTTCGGGTCAAAGTAGGGAAAACCTCAGATCCTTTCGAACCTACAGCAGGCGTACCGCAAGGTTCTGCCTTAGCCCCGATCCTCTACACTATCTTCGCATCCGATATACCCGAAGTCACTCAACCCGGAATAGTCGTAGCGCAGTTTGCGGATAACACCGCCTTCTGGGCGGTTAATCGGAACAGCGAAACGTCCTCCCGCATCATATCCAAAAACCTAAGGAACTTCTACAACTGGGCTAACCGGTGGAGAGGCTCCGTCAATCCTACCAAGACCCAAGCAATCCTCTTCCGCCATCTTCATTACACCGAAGATAAGTTCCCAAAGCTTGCCTCCAGAAATGTGTCCCTCACTCTAAATCAGGAAAGACTCCTCTCCAAGATGAAATCACCTAGGAATCCTTTTCACACGAACCCTCAACTGGCTCACGGGTGTTAAAAACCCTCAACCGTATTAGGAACCGCGCAAACCTACTAGGCGCCCTCCGGCGTAGAATCAGTGGTTGTCACCCCAAAACCCTCTTACATACGTATAAAACATGTATCCGCCCTGTTATGGATTTCCGAGCTCCCATATGTACAAATATAAACCCCAAACATATTTACTCCATCGCTTCCTGTGTGCGCCGAATTTTCCGACGCATACACCGGTTACCCTTCAGGTACCCTAATACCCTTACTATTCAACGCGCCAATATATCCCCAATTACACAGAATCCAAATCCTTCAGAAAAATTTTACCCACAAAAGAATTTTCGGCGATACCATCCCAACCAAAGAGATCCTTACCACTCCTTATAACTGCCGCTTTGCCCCATTCCCACGAAGGAAACCCAAGCTCAAATTCAAACATCCACCCGCCATCCTCACACAACTCCTCGGCGACCTCCCCGAGGTGATAGAAGAATCCCTTGAAAACATCCCGTATGCCCTCCGCATCCACACGTCTATTGGATGACGACCCCAGCAAGATACCGGCCAACATCAACCACGCTACAAGCACCACAACCACCATGCACACTTCATCCATTGCTCAATAAAACTTAAATAATGTTTTCTTTTTTTTTACACCCAAAATAACCACACCTCATGATTGTACAACATACAATAACAACAAACACCATAACACAACAACAAGGAATGACCAGGGCTGAAGAGGAGGACTCCTGAACAGTCCACAAATAAGTAACATAAGCTAACAATAAGTAAATAGTAACACATAAGCATGAGCAAACTAACAAAAAAAAAATAGGCAAAATGGAAGCGATGGAAATCGGTCTGTAGTTAGACGGGTCGGTCTTTTCGTATTTTTGAGGAATTTGTTGAACATTTACTAACTTTAATAAAGCTTATTAATTCAGGGGAACATTTCTTTAACACAGTAGCTGGGATGCCGTCTGAGCAAATCGCCTTACAGATGTTGTTTTCGTAGCGTATGAAGAAGAGTTGTGTAGTGGCTCATATTTTTCAGAGTTTGGTGCAAATAAATCCACAAAAAAATTGGGTTTGTCTGCAGTCAGCTACTACAGATCGGTTTATAGATGTCGTAGGGGGAAATGAATTTGCAACAAACCCTTTAGTAATGGCTTAAGCTAAAGACCTAAATTTACACTTACCTAAAAGATATGTAATTAGTTCGTTGCATTTTCATTGTTCGAACAATTTTTTTGACTCTGGTCCTACCACTTTTGCCTGTATTTCGAGCACTAAATGTAGTCTGCATGACACTCGACCTTGTTATTGGATGTATATTTGGTGTAAGATTTATTTTTGAAACGTGTTTCATCGGTACAAGGCTTGCTGAACCATGGTTTGGAACGAGAATGACCTATACTGTTTTGTTTACATTTTCATATGTAGTACCACAATATTTGAACCAAATTACGCCGAATTAGTTTTTTCTTGCCTAAAGAAGAAAACCTCTTGCATGCGATGTTCTTGAGATAGGCACCCGCTCCTCGTTTATATCGAAAGTTAGAATGGAGGTTGGATTGGGGAAATTGCAAGTCGGCTGAATCGAAGTTTCCATTGGAGACTTGTGTTCCTAGTAGAAACAAAATGTCAGGTTGTAATTGTTCATGGCGTTGGTGAACAGCACTAAGATTGGATATCGCGGATGTTACGATAATGGATCAAAAAGTGAGTACTTTCAATGGTCGAGATCGCGTGTGTCCTGCTCACCTGGTTATCCATACGGAGCAAGACTATATGTTCATAATTTTTTACCCTTAAAATCACAGTCATCGTTTTGATAATTTTAGACTCTTAATCCGTTAAGAATATTACAGTGAGGCCAAGAAGAATAATATTATGAAAACGAATTAAGAATGTGGAAAGGATTGCGCTCAATATTAACGAAACTACACTAAGGGTCCTGGTACCAATCCAGATGGCATGGGGCTCATGTCCCCCTCAATTATTTTAATAATTAATTCATATTAATCTGAACATTATCTTAATTTCACTAAAGACGCGCCACACATCTACAAAGTGTAAAATGTAAATAAACCAGTCGCAATTCGAACTATAAAGGTGATGAAAATACAGGAACTGTCTGTATTAGCATTGAGTAAAAAATAAGTTTTCAGTCAACGGTATTAGCCATACACAGCTAGAAATGCGCGTCATTTTTCATAATATTTTAAAATTCCGTATTTACGTTACAAAAAATTATGCGAGATGTAATCACTAATGCGGGTGTTCCGCATATGCGGATTGCGGATCCGCTATAACCCTAATAATAAACTAACTACGTTTATTTTCAGAAAAAGGTTTATATTTAGTGCATTCGAATATGGAATGTATGTTTTGTACCTGTGTTTTCATTGTTTAGTTTCTTCGGAAACGCAAGTCTGTTAGGGTAAAGATAAACGCATTTTGCCCCCAAGACACTTTATACATAAACGTATAACACCCTAAAATTATTTCATGAATTCTAATTACTTAATGGATATGTTTGTATATGTCCTTCAAAAATGACAAGTGAAATTATTGTTAATCTAAATAATAAGGTAGCATTACGTCAATTTTCTGCTTTGTTGTAGATACTATATTACTCAGTAATCACTAGTAATTTGGCCTGTCATTAAGTAATTGAAAACGCTTATGTACTTTTATCCAAAGCTAATGGTAATTAATCAAACTTTAAAGCGACAATCATTTAAGAAAAAACGAATGGTTTACTTTTTCTGTTTTTTCAAGCGACGAATACCATGCAGTCAAAGACAAGGTTAGATCTAGTGTGGTAATTACCCTTCATTAAGTAGGATCTTTTGGCCTGGAGAAGACGCCATTTGCCTTTCTTTAAGGAAATAAAACAATAAAAATGTAATGGCAAATTACACAACACTATTTATTTAATGTTATTTGTTTTCTTTTGTTATATAGTTGATAGTGCGACAGTAGGGATGTAGATATTGTTTTTGAGTAGATGGTTATTTACAACAAAAATTTGTAGTGCCAAAATTAATTCTCAAATACCATAAATCTAACTCCCAACTTCTAATTTTAGGGTACTAGACGTTGAAAACTTTAAACCTTTTTCACATTTTTCCTTTGAGTTACTATAAAATTGCAACCCTAGCTACCACCCGATACAGCTAGTATCACATTACAAAAATACAGGTCAATCAAAATGTAACCGATTGTAGTTTTCAAATTAGCGTCTAATAAGCAGTTGGTGTCATTTTAAAATGTGCATCTGATGTCTAATACCCGGCGGCGTTAAGTTAGAAAACCGTTTTCAGCAGCTACTTTCACAGCAGGCAAAACACCAGTGGCGTCGGTAAATAAAAAAAATCAATAGTCTGTAGCGTTTCCAAACCTCCAAATTCAGTATGGGGCTTATGCAAAAACAGTGCAGGATTGCCAAACTTATTATGCCAATAGATTACTGCACCTATAATACCGTATTATGGTTATAATAACAGTACACCTACGGTACGACAAACACCATTTCTAACCTCAAAATTAATAAAAATATTTGACAAATTTAGATAATCTGCAATGTACTTATGAATATATCGAAAAAGACTACCCTTAATCTATACAAACCGAATCTTTGAACTGTATTTTTTAGAAAAGCGAAATAGGCGTATGTAATGTAGGGGTACGCCCAGCGTCAATCAAAAATCCTATCCTCGAAGTAGTTTTAAAAATGGACATAAATTTTGTACATCCCTTTAAATTCAAAACTGGTCAGGTAGATTTTCTATTGTTTTGTTGCACAAATCAGGTCCAAACCCCCTCAGGGTACAATGTAGAGCCAATAAATTGAAAAGGATTCGTAAAATTACAATACAACATTTTTTTTTTATAAAAGTTAGAATTCAATTTTCCTAAAAAAAACCTAAATTGACATTTTTAGCGTTTCCGGTTTCTTAGAAAAGCATTTAGGATTAGTGTAAATTAAATAATGCCACCCTATCTATGGAAAATTGTATGCCAAGTAACCAACCATATTTTAGCAATTATACGTTATTCAATTCAATTTAAATATTTATCTTATCAAATTGTCTAGGATGTAATCGAAATCAATCAATGTAGAAAGTATAAGAATGTATTTTCCTATTATTCTGGTATATTCGGCATATTTTATTTTTAGAATAATTACGATTATTGTACAAAGGTTAAGCCGGAAATAAATTAATTTGCAATGCCATTCAAGCATTATTTTATTATGTTTCGTGTTTGCTTTAGGTTAAATCGTTAACTCTGTTGAAATGCTAATAATAATAAATAATAAATATAAATGGTAGCAATAAATCGATTTTTTATATTTAATTTCCATTTTTATCGTTGGAAAAAGAAAACGAATTTGGTAAGTTTAATAACAGTTTTTCAATCAAAAACGTGTTTTTATTTTATCAATCAGGACGATTCTTAATTTTAATTACATCCTTGATAATACAATTATAGAATTTCATAAATATTCCTCTTTTGCTAGTAATGTTTTGAATTGAAATGGAAAAAAAACAACCACCTTGTTATCAGGGAAATAATGAAATCAAAACAATTTGGAATTGCATTGTTACTTGTATTTCTTCTAATCAGTCTAGTCATATCGTACATTAATTGATTATTTTTGTGCAACAATTTTATTGAAGTTAATTCATATTAAAAATATATTACTCCTATTATCAATTCCTGTATGTGAAGAAAAACAACTGACTTGGAGCTGTTTTAAATTCCTTTTTGTAATCGTTACTTTTAATACATAACCAAAAAAGTGGTATATAACTAAATACGAGTATGTAAACTTTTTTGTTTATATATTTAATTTGTCATCCAATATTTCAATATTTAATTTTTTTCTAATTTTATGTACAAACGATTACAAAAAATTTTGTTCGCAACACGTGCGCTGTCACATTTTTGGTGCTCGGCCTTATATTTTATCCCTCGGCTACGCCTCTGGCACTAGTTACGAATATAAAGTAAACCATGATATTTAAATTTATTATCTTATTCCATTATAATGCAATAAAAATAAGATCATTTATTTGGTTGTATAAATACACATTTATTGAAATCCATTAAAAATATAAAAAATATAATTCTTCTTTTTATATAACAGATTTTCAAGTCATTTTCGGACCAGGCATTACGTATTTTCATAAGAATTCTTTCATTAACAAACTGGTTGTTTAACAGAATATCTACGTGCCCGTAATATAATGGAAAGTTTACCTGACTATTACAATACGTTCTTGGTTATTGCTAACAATTAAAGAGTGTCCAAAATGTTTACGTTAGATCACCTCGGGGGGTGGGCTTTCTCATTGACGTCGGGTGTATATTACATGGCAATGTGATGGGTTAGATAACCCTGTACATGTGGTTGTGAAAGAACCTCTATAAGCAAGAGCATGAGCAAATGGTAACTTTATCCTTTGCCTACGGAAGGAGTTTACAGTATACAGGGTGGCCCAATAGTGTGTAGGCGGAAGATTGTAGGTGTATTAAGGAATATTTCTAAAGTTTGCTGATGGGATGTGGTGGGGTATGCCACGTGTCTAACCACCACGCTGCACCAAATAAGAGAAATGAGTGATCTCGGCCAAAACTCTATCGAACGGTCGGAAGACCGCAGAACACTCGTATTGCATGGTTGTTTTGGAGGTATCGATAATATAGCTGGAGTGAGAACACAAACTTTAAAGAGAAAAAAAAGGAAAAGAAAAAGGTTCTTATTTCTTGGAAGAGGGAGCGCCTGTAAAGCTTGAAACAGGTAGTAAGTAATATGAATAATAAGTAAGTGACCAATTCCCTCAACAAACGTAAATTTATTTACTTTCTGGAATTCCCGCAATTCACACAAAAACGATAATAAAATAGTATATAAATTAAAATAAGTTTACGAGGGCAAGTCGTGAGCTTGTCTTTACGCCCACAGTAATTTATAATTTATAATTATAACACCAAAAACAATAATACCCCTTCCGGCCGACGCAAGATCTTACGTAGTTTAGCCTGAAAAGGCCAATTTAATAAACTTATTTAATCAGTTACATATAAGAAAGAAATAGTTAAATAATTCAGCTTGCCTTTCGTTTAACAAAGTTTAATACAAACCCCTATTTGATTAAATTACATAAATACAGTTGGAAAGGCTTGTTCAGTCCCAACTTTATTTCAAGAAACAAAGAAAGATATAATTAAGCAATTTAAAATTAGAAACAGAAATTGGTCCGAACAGCCTTATCCATATTCGAGTAAAGAAAAGAATATTACATATTTAAGCTACCAAGTAATTTAAATAGCACGATTTCTCGCGCCAGATTCAGTATTACATCTGGTATACATAAAAAGTTACATCTAGTATAAACATAAAAGTTTTGCAACACTGCTACTGCGCACAACCAAATAACTAATAGTACAAAAGTAATTATTCAAAATTGTAGGTTATACATGAGCTCGCTAAGGGCGTGACACATAAAACTAATATTAACAAAAAAATATTCGAAATGTTGATTGTTAAAGTGTGCGTTAAAATCTTAAAGAATGATTTAATTAACATATAGCAGATCTACATGAGAGAAATTGTGTTGAAAATTAGCTGAAATCAGGTATTAAAATATCACCGAACATATACTACAGGTTTAACAAATACTTGTTGACATAATTAATATAAATATATTTAATTTCCTTGTAGGCAATCGTAACCTGCTGAAAGCAATTTAGATACGAGTCTTATTCAGAGGTAAAATGTTTATTAACTACTTGTTAACCGAACTAAGGTATATGTACTTCTTTACGTTGTATAAAGCAATTTATTTATACATGCGAAAAAAAAAAGGAAAAAGCTAACCTCTGTTTGCGAATGCTTATGCGTTTTTCAAAGCAGCCGAGCAACAAGCAAGCAATCCCCGGTGTGTGAACTACAGATCGCAGTTTATCAGCAACACAATCCAAGCAATAAGCCAACGAGATAGAGAACGGGTACTCTTGTTACATCAATCAAGACAACCAAATGTAAGCATGAACTTGGATGTAATCGTAACGGTAAAGTTATATGGACACTTCAGTAGATGGGAACTTAAATATATAGAAACGGAGGTTTGTAGAAACCCAAGTTAGTTCCCAAAACGAAAGTAAAGAATGAAAACGATGTTTATTCAATGATGAGGTGTTCTTTGTTGGAAGAAGTAATGTGAAATTCTTTTGTGTGTGAAACCTGAAAGAGAAGTTCTAATTATAACGAGGTTAAGGGCTTACCAAAATGTGTAGGTGTAGTGAAATATTTCTATTACATCCGCCTTAAATGGCGATTATATCACTTTTATACAACAAAGCGATATTATATAGTGAACATTTTCCATAAAAATGATGCCTAGCATCTAGTAAATAGAAGCAAGAAAATTTCCTGGAGACTTTCCACCCTTCTACAGCAATGGCGATTTTGAAAAGACAGCCAACGCCTCAAGAAACAATTTTACAACTTCATTTGTTATCTCATTTTAAATATTGTTAACAGATGTTTGTTTTCAAAATAAAGCATGATAAGTAAGATGCAGTTTTGTAAAGGGTGTCACCATCTGATTTAGCAAAGTGACAGGTACCTATAAAATGTAAGAATGTTGAAAATAACCAGAACCTACGCTCATCTCAGAGATGGCGCTATAGGTATTAATTGAAGTTAAATTTTGTAAAAATGAGTAAGCTTTTAAAATACAGAAGTAGATACGAGATAGGAATAATTTTCGTAAAATGTAGAAGCGTACGTCATAAAAGAAAATCATATGTGAAGTAGCAATTAGCTATAGTACAGGAATAATTTTGTATATCATTTAATTCATCACACTCATTAGTAAAATCGTAAATACAAAAATTTTAAATCATTTAGTACAGAAAAGAGAAACTAGTAATCTTAAAGCATATTACTAAATGTTTAAGTCATAGATACTTGTTTAAGGTAGCTTTTAGAAACCGTAATCAGATAAAATGATGCAATCGATCCCATATCGATTTTTGCACGTTACTGGTATCCTTAAGGCTACAAACCTAAAATATTTTCACTTGAATCGCAAAGTTTATATAGGGCGATTTATATCAAAGTTACATTTTTT
Source organism: Vesta saturnalis (assembly GCA_036346205.1). Lineage (NCBI taxonomy): Eukaryota > Metazoa > Arthropoda > Insecta > Coleoptera > Lampyridae > Vesta > Vesta saturnalis. The sequence continues at coordinate 626,145 of JARFJB010001237.1, read as the reverse complement.
TAAATGGAACCCCTGGGAAATTTTTGCATATTTGGATTCCTTGGCCAATTCTAGTGCGACTGACTCTATGCATTACACATAGTACCTAAAACGAATCGTTTAGTCGGAATTCGTCATTTTTACAAAAGGTGGTGTGAAAAAAACTAAATATCACTGTGATCAAAAAGCTTAGAAGGCCATGACTACGATATTACTAGACGCGATATGTACTAGCGTAAACCGAATAGTCAAATTCGAATTCTTCTTGTGTTTAGAGAAATTACTTTGTCAATTTAGGAAATTTCAATCAATGGTAACTTGATCTTTTCAAATGGAACAGCTATTTTTTCATTTTTGCATCAAATGCGGAATTTTTTTACCTTTCTAACGATATGAACTAGTCGGTATCTATCTTCGGTAGATTTCTTTTAATTTCACAATTTATGATTAATTTGATGTATTTTGAATATTGCGTTAGTATTATCTAGTAACCCATGGAAAGTAAACAAAAACGATTCACATTATAAAACATTATTTATTAAGCAGAAAAATACATAAACACAAAAAACAAAATTACGATCAAAATAAAAATAAAAATAATTTTAATAAATATTCAAAATGTCTACCACCTTGTTCTAAGCAAATTTTAATTCTGCGACGAAAACAATTTTTAACCCTGTTTAACATTACTGGGTTAATAGTTAAAAAAACGTTTCGTATTCTATTTTTCATATCTTCCGCAGTGGTTGGTAGTTCAGCATACACGTTTTCCTTGTTGTACCCCCACAAAAAGAAATCAAGCGGAAAAATATCTGGAGATCTCGCTGGCCGTCGTGTTGGTCCATTCCTTTCTATCCACTTTGCAAGAAATGCATTATTAAGCCATCCACTTACTACACGGGCAGGGTGTGAAAATGCATGACCCTAATTTGAGTACAAATTCGAATTTAGAATACCGTCGAAGAAAAAGGGACCAACAACTGAAGTTCCGAATATGCCTGCTCAAATACCAATCGACCATTTCTCTTGGCTATGAATTCGGAAATAGTGAGGGCTTTAATCCGAGTAATAATGAAAATTGGGCTAGTTAACAAATTGCACTCATCTGTAAACATAATCTTATCCAAAAATTGTACATTTTCATTTAACTTTTGTTGTACCCAATTGCAAAGATTAATCCTGTTTTGAAAATCGATCTCCTGGAGCTCTTGATGTATGTAAATTTTTTTAATTATTCTTCTTTTATTTTATTTTCTAATTTAGCTCGTAATTTTGTTTTGTGTTTGTGTGTTTTTCTATTTAATAAATAATGTTTTATAATGTGAATAGTTTTTTGTTTATTTTCCAGGGGTTACTAGTTAATACAAAACAAAAATGGAAAAATACAGCAAATTAATCAGAAGTTGTGAAATTAAAAGAAATCTACCGAAGATAGACACCGAGTAATTTATATCGTTAGAAAGGCAAAAAAATCTGCATTAAATGCAAAAATGAAAAATGGCGTTCCATTTGAAAAAATCAAGTTACCATTGACTGAAATTTTCTAAATCGACAAAGTAATTTCTCTAAACACAGGAAGGATTCGAGTTTGACCATTGTTTACGCTAGTATATTTCATGTCTAGCAACATCTCATAGTCATGGCCCTCTAAGTTTTGTGATCACAGCGATATTTGGTACTTTAGTTTTAGTAGTTTTTTCAGACTACTTTTTCTAAAAATGACGAATTGCGACTATACGATTCGTTTTAGGTACTATGTGTGACACATAAAGTCGCACTAGAATTGACCAAAGAATCCAAAAATGCAATAATATACAGGGGCTTCCATTTAAAAATAATGTAACTTTGATATAAATTGCCCTGTATAAACTTTGCGATTCAACCACATCCCATCAGCAAACTTTAGAAATATTCCTTAATAAACCCATAATCTTCCACCCACGCACTATTGGGTTTGATTACAGCTGCATCATTAATTTCCATTATAATATAATATGGGAAGTGTGGCTATTAAATAACGAGACTGACGCTGTAAAGTATTTTATTTTGATTTAATAGCCACCTCGTATTTTAGCAAATTTTTTGTTGACGTTTGACTTGTGCCCACACCATTTCTATTGGGTTTAATTCGCAGTAGTAAGGAGGCAAACGAACAACCTCTTGATCTATTTCTTGTGCCATAACATCAAGTTTATTCTTGTCATATAGGTCTCGCTTCAACATGTTCAATGGGCATTTTTTCTTACTAAGCCAATCTACAATTTGTTCTTTTCGCCACGCCATTGTTGGAATCTTCTCTACCTTCCTGCTGTGATAAGAAGCATTGTCAATAACGATAATTGAATTTGGTAGTATATTTGGAGTAGTTGATTGATAATCCACTTCTCGTAAGTTTCTGCATCCATTTCATTGTGCACATCGGCTGTGTTCTTTTTACCGAGGAAAGTATGTTCCGCACCAGGAATAAAACCATTATCTCCACCAGCATGAACTAAGGTAAATTGGTGATTTTAAACCTGTACTGAGTCCTTCGACGAATGCTTGCCGACCACTTGCAATAGTGGTGTCACACCACGTCTAACTAACTGTGTGCCCCACGTTAACCCACGATTCGTAGTTCTGTATAATATATTTACCTAAAAAGTGGACATTGTTAATTTTGCAAAATGCGGCATTATTTTATAAACAAGTAATTAGAGATCGAATGAAAACGCTAAGTATCTTCTTCTCGGAACTTTCTGATGCATATTAAGACTTTGTGCCTCCTTATTTTAATGTTATCACGTTCAATAAGGATACTCTTGCGTCACATCTTTTGAAACTCAAAACACATATCTTTCAAGAGGTTGAATAGTGTACTGCGTTTAAAATTTGGTAGATCATCATCACCATTAATGGAAGAAAGGATACTATTCATCGTTGGTGGAATGTTTTCAATGAAAGAATTGTTCACTTTACGTCCAATAGTTGACTGTATATTCTGGTCATATACATGAAGACGATCATTGAGTTGTGCACCTTTTCGTTTCATGTGTTTTTTTCGGACTAGCTACTGCTCCGGTTTGGTCTTCCTTTTTGATAGCATAGATACTACGCTCTGTGCAACATAAAGCTTTGTTGGTTTCTGTAAGAGCTGCACTAACGTTCATTGTGGCCAAGAAATAATTAAGTATATTCATAATGAGGCATTTCCCCTTACGATTGAAGTGTTTTCCACTCTGTCGTTTTATGTTTGCAGGACCACATTCAGCTTCAATCTCCATATAAAACAAAATTCTACAAAATAATATCATACAATTATAGAAATTGTTTATCATTACCTTATAAGACGCGTGAATGAGATGTAGGCGTTCTGAAAAGAACGATTTTTGCAGTTAGCTTAATTCGATAAATATTGTACAAGAAGCAAGCAACACGGAGTTGATATTGATTTGTTATTAAATTACATTTTACGTTTCACAACATCGCTATGAAGAACAAGGATACCGCTATTTAGAAATGACTAAAGATAGTAAAAGAGAGAGTTAGTCCATAAGAACCCGTACTGAGTTTGGACAGACTATAGTCGGCAAACTCTTGCCTACTTTAAACTTATAAAACATATTACAAACCATGTAACAGTCATCCTGAATTTATCCCATTCATTTCCAAAGAGGATAAAAAGTAAAAACTCACCCTCAAATATAAGAATCATAAGTCCTGTCAAAAAATTCTTGCCAACTTGAAACTGTAAAATATATTACAAATGACGCAACAATCGTGCTAAATTATATATTATATATATATATATATATATATATATATATATATATATATATGTTATCGGGATGCGGTCTATTTAAAAATGAAAATGACTATTTAATTCAAGCTACTCTATTTCTTCATCAGGAATCTGTGTAAAATGAACATAAGTGAGAAATAATCGATTAACATCATAAAGATTACTTACTAAATGCGAGAATTATAAACTAACTAACATTATTGTACAGTAGAATTGGTGAATACAATGTTACGATTACAATTTAAAATGACAACTTAAAAAGACAGTTATTGAAGTACTTAAAAATTTTTAAGAAGTGACATATATACTTACTGCGTTACAAACTTAAATTCTTAGAAGATATGATTTATGAAACCTGTTGCACTGAATCAATTCAAATTGGTACTCAGAATACAGGGCTTTTCACGATGAGCGTTAATTAGACGTTTCTGGCAAACCAGACAACGGATCAACCTGAAAATTTGACAGTATGCATAAATTAATATGATCCACACGCCTAAAATATTTTAGATGTTGCGGCGTTGCCGCTTCTACTATAAAGTAGCGACTACTTTGATTTTCAAATGAAACACCCTATCATATTATGATTTTCTATTACTTTGTCAACAACTTCATGTACTATTTAGCTATACCTATCTATTACCGTTTAAGAGATATAAATTAATTTCGATTTTTTTTACAAAACGTACTTTTATAAACGCTGATAATCTTGAACTCTCTGGTACTAAGACGATCAAATTCGAAATGGAGTGGAGTGATACCATGAGGATCTTCAATTCGAGTCATATTTTATTTGCCTCATACAGGGTCTTTCAAAATTGCAGATACTTTGTTCACACGAAAAAGAAGTGGAAGTCAATTTTTCAATTGGAACACCCTGTATATGTATAAATTTTTGAGCTCTATATCCAATTTTAGATTGACTTTAATCAGATAATGCTATTTCGATTTCGAACCGTTTTCGAGATAAACTGTTTCAAACAGAAACTGACGTGGTTTCCTGGTATTCATCACTTATTTTGAAATTTAACAGATTCCGTTCGATGTTCTTTTATTAGTCACAGATAATACAATGAATAAATAATTATTAAAATACTCTTCAACCATCAAATGAAACTTCTCTTCAAACAATAGTTTTATTAACGCTGACACACGAACTGAAAATAATTTCGTGAATTAGTAAGTTAATTCAATTATCAGTGTACTTCAGAATATGTTCGAACACATCTCCACTCTACTTAAACAAACATGTAATCTCTTCAAAAGATTTTCATGTGTAGCGCTTCTGATTAATTCTGGAGTTAAACTATTGAAAGCAGTTCTAACTCTCGATTTCATATCTTCCATTGTTGTTACTGGGTTGGAGTAAACCATATTTTTAATGAAACTCCACACAAAATAATCTATTGGATTGCCATCTGGTGTTCTAGGAGGCCAACGAAAAGGTCCATTATTACCAATCCATCTGTCTTCGAAGATTTCAGTTAAAGCTTCGCCTACTGAACGAGAATTATGGGGTGGAGCACCATCCATTTGGTACCATACACGTTCTCTTCCTGGCCTATTATTTAAAATCATTTGAATTCCATTTCTCAGTAAATCTTCATATCTTGTTGCATTCAAATTATCATCATAAAACTCGATATAAAAAATTGACTCATTCTTTATGGCACAAAATACATTAAATTGCCATCTTTCTTGAAAACCCTTTGGCGAACGACATGAGGATTTTCTGGCGCCCAATAATCACTGTTGTGTCTGTTGAAAATTCCATTTTTTGTAAACTTGGCCTCATCTGTCCATATGATATCGTCAAGGAAATGTTCGTCCTCTTGAGTCTGGACAAGTAACCATTCAAAGAATTCCACTCTACGAGGCAAATAAATCTCTTTCAAATGTTGGACACAGTAGAATTTATAGGGATGCCATTTGTGCTTATTAAGAATGCGATAAATTGTCACGTAGGGTATACCTATCTCCTTTCAGCTTCGTGTAGAGAAGCATTTGGAAATGCATTGAAAAATCCCAAAACTGTTATGCCATTGTCATCATCATCGTCTTCAGGCTTTCTACGAATGATTTTGGACGAATTGTTCCATTCAACCTACAGTTTTGTAGTAGTCGATTTATCACATTATTATTCGGCTTCGGAAGTTGTGGATATCTTTGATGAACTACTCGGCATGTTCTACTTACATTTCTATGGCACTCACCATGAATAATTAATAAATTCAAGAAATCTTCATTACTGTAACCTAATCTTGACATTTTCTATTATAATTAGTATCACAATCAGCGAAAACCACCAACGAAAGTTTGAAGTTTCAAAATTGGATCATTTATTTTCCAAAGCACACTATTAAAAATATTAATTTGCAATGTTGTACGGTAGAGACACTCAATACCTCAATGCATAAAATTGTAACTTTTCTAAGGTACATATCAATTTCGAATTGCCTGATGAGACTGTTGAAAAACTAAATCGAAAAGAAATTGTATAACGTAGTATAAAATAGATGTTAAATTTCAAAAATAAGTGATGAATACAAGGAAACCACGTTAGTTTCTGTCTGAAACAGTTTATCTCGAAAGCGGTTCGAAATCGAAATAGGATTATCTGATTAAAGTCAATCTAAAATTGGATTTAGAGCTCAAAATGTGTATTATATACAGGGTGTTCCATTTGAAAAATTGACTTCCACTCCTTTTTCATGTGAACAAAGCATCTGCATTTTTAAAGACCCTGTATGAGGCAAATAAAATATGACTCGAAGTGAAGATCCTCATGGTATCACTCCACTCCATTTCGAATTTGATCGTCTTAGTACCAGAGAGTTCAAGATTATCAGCGTTTATAAAAGTACATGTTTTGTAAAAAAAAAATCGAAATTAATTTATATCTCTTAAACGGTAATTTACAGGTATAGGGAAATAGTACATGAAGTTATTGACAAAGTAATAGAAAATCATAATATAATAGGGTGTTCCATTTGAAAAATCAAAGTAGTCGCTACTTTAGAGTAGATGCGGCAACGCCGCAACATCTAGGCGTGTAGATCATATTAATTTATGCATACTGTCAAATGTTCAGGTTGATCCGTTGTCTGGTTTGCCAGAAACGTCTAATTAAAGCTCATCGTGAAAAGCCCTGTATATGATTAAATATTGCTTAGAATATCTAGATCAGTTTTGTAATTTAAAGTATCTTGAGTACTGAAAATGTGAGTCATTTCAAGGAAAAGTCTGCTTCTATAATTAATTTCTGTGTCTAAAATTTTAACTTTACGAAAATTTGGAATGTGATTTGTGTTTTACTATGTTTTGCTAAAGCACAAACATTTTTATTATAGAAGTAACTGCAAAATAGGAAAAAATTCTTGTGCTTTAGCAAAACATACTAAAACAGCAATCACATTCCAAATTTTCCAAAAATAAAATTTTAGACACAGAAATTAATTATAGAACCAGACTTTTCCTTAAAATGACTCACATTTTCAGTACTCAAGATACCTTAAATTACAAAACTGATCTAGATAGTCTAAACAACATTTTTCATATATTCTGAGAGTAGAAGAGGCACTTGCGCCGCCATCTTGGATTTTGACGTCATTTGACCTTGATTTCAAGGCCTGCCACTGTGACCACTATTTGACCTTGATAAAGTTGTTTACCTTGAGAAACAGGTTTGCCTTGAGAAAGTAGTTTACCTTGATAAAGTTGTTTACCTTCAGAAACAGGTTTGCCTTGAGAAACAGGTTTACCTTGAGAAACAGGTTTAGCTTGAGTAACAGGTTTACTTTGAGACCAGAGGCTACGTGGAAATATGAAATTGTGGTTTCTTGTCAGACGAGAGCTACCTTAGGACCTGGTGCAGCGCTTGGGGTTGTTTATTGAAATTCTTGTAAGATAAATGCTACATCTAGGACCTGGTGTAGCGCTTGGGGTTGTTTTAATAATAAAGATGTTCTTGTAAGATAAATGCTATCTCTAGGACCTGGTGTTTCGCTGGGGTTGAAAATAAATGCTACCTCTAGGACCTGGTGCAGCACTGGGGTTGTTTATAGAAATTCTTGTAAGATAAATGGTATCTCTAGGACCTGGTGCAGCGCTTGGGGTTGTTTATGGAAATTCTTGTAAGATAAATGCTACCTCTAGGACCTGGTGTTTCGCTGGGGATTGTTTTAATAATAAAGATGTAAGATAAAATGTTATCTCTAGGACCTGGTGCTTCGCTGAAAATTTGAAAATTGAATAAGGGACCCTATTGCTAACTTGTAAGACAGGGTCTTGTGTTAGGTCTGAACCTCTGGTGGGAAATAGTACGAGGACTCTAATGCTAACTTGTAAGACAGAGCTTGTTTGTGGTGCCGCCTAGCAGGAGTATGGACTAACAGTATTTACTGTAATAAAGGTGGCGTTACCTAGTGGTATATTTCAGAGTTAATCAGGGATTTGTTTGTGGTGCCATCTAGCAGGGTATGGGCTAATGAGTATTTTCTGTAATAAAGGTAACACTATCTATCGGTATATTTCAGGGTTAAGCAGAGATTTGTTGCTGAGTCATCAGGAGGAGCAGCGAGCGTTTTTCTGTAATAGGTGGTATATTGTAGCTAATTAGGATTTGTTTGTACTTTATGACTTATACATGTTCTCTATAAGCTTTACTAATCAAATGCATTGCCTGTAGAACATTCATAAAGGTGTTTTTAAGATGGGGTTTAAAATTATTTTTGGATGTGACACAGTATACGTTGTACAACACTACCTTATCTTATCATATCCTAATCAAAAATAATACTATAAGACCTTAAACATACATACATACACGTAAAAAAATGTTAAGGAATTACGAAATCGTAACTTGTATTAATAAATACAGAGATTGCATCTGGTCCTCTCGGAGAAGATAATAATGATGGCCTTGAGGCAAACCGTCAGTCTCAACGGATTTGCTATGGTATAAAAAGACTTTTACACCTCAAGGAAGTGTTGGGATCTCAAACCAAGCTGGCAGTCTCACCAAACCTGTTACTAATAGTAATGAAGACTTCTACAATTTGAGATCGTCTGATTTTACCGTACCTGAATCCACTATTTAAAGTATTGAAGCTCTGACGTCATCTCTAAGTTATAGCTAATAGGGTTTTACCCTCATTTAGAATGTAAAACACGCATTCACTTTGACTGTCTCTTTGAATATTTTATTTTGAAGGTCTCTTTTAAAAGTACAAAATATTTTTCTATTCAAAAATTTATAGTCGGATTAAAAGAAAATACAATAAGGCCATTTTGATATTTAAAGACGCTTAGAATGTACTGCTCATTATTTAAATTCAAATAGTTAATTACAATGGTTTTAATGAGTTTCATCGTATGATAAAATTGTTTTGTAAAATGCAGCGAATGCAATATATAAATAAACTGTAGCTTAATCTGATATGTACTATTTGTGAAGATAATAACCCTATTTTTAAAAATAAGATAAGATCTGTAATTGTTACTTTGCTACATTCATGTATACAAATATGATTTTAAAAATTACTTTTTGTTTTACTTCAGTGGTGACAGTTAATTCGTTTTAAATTATGCTTGCTTTAGTAAGTTAATTACTACACATCAATTGTAATTATATAACACGGTTAAATATAATAGTCTAAAATTGATTACCAATATAATATAAATAATTTCTTTTAAAAACATTAAATAATAAATTTTATATAATACGATTTTAAACACACATGCCGAATTAAAAGAAAAAACAGTAGGTATTACGCAATTCTTAAATAAAACAATTAAGGTACTAAAATATTTTATTTATCAGAATAGAATAGTACAAAAGCATACATTATACATCATTTTAGAATTAAGTTGTAGAAAGTTATTTACATATTGATAAACTATTTTGTATGAAATGTAATTATCCTTAAATCGTTATAATATTTTTAAAAACCTGATTCTCTTCAATCAACTACCATCTATATATCAAAATATGAGTAATTTATGTATGCATTTAAAATAATTAGCATGCTAACTATATTCCTTTAATTGTCTAATTTGAAATAAGGATGAGATAATTTAGCTCATCCGAGTCTCATAAAACGTCACAGTCATCAAGATTTGAGATGCATTCCTCTCATCGTCTTTCACACTGATAATAATAATAGTTTATTAACAACCGTAAAACATCTAATACCACTAATGTTACATCATAATAATACTAATTCAACAATGATTACACATTAAATACATTTAAAATATGTAACTTTTATACTAAGTCTGTTATTACATAGAGATGAGATTATTCTTAAATTTGATTTCGATAGAGCTCTGGAAATACTACAACCGTTCGAAATCTTGCTTCTTCTCTCGATATCAAAAAGCTATACTAGTGATACATTAAGTAAGCATAATATCGGATACAGCTACATTGCTAACGATTATTGATGTTTTTGCATGAGATTTTTTTGAATGAGACAGCCTCGCAGGTATTTTTTAAGAAAAGCTATACACATCTCACGAGAGCAAACGAGATTTTTGAGATACAATCTCCTCATCACCTACACCTTGAACGATTATATTGTAACCTATAAAGCAAAGCTAATAACCCTAATAGTTTATCAGACATTATTATATGGACACGAGGTTAGCTCTAAATTAAATGGTTTCAACGCTGCTCTGGGAATGCTGTACACTTAAAACCTTTAAGTCTGCTCGCCGAAGTTGTACCGTATTCACTTTCTTCAGTTTTATCTGCACTCTGTTTCGAAGCTGTAATACGTTTTCTAATACATAAACAGAATCTTCAATACAGTGATACGTGTAGCAGCAAAACACATAGCTAGTTAGTTTCACCTCTATATTACTTTACATGCAAGTCTGATCTTATCATAAATAAATACATCTGTCAAAAAAAGCTGATTAAACATAACTCCACGGCCAGGTATAGCAAGCAACGCTTCCAATTATAGCTCTTAGTCAACACAATAGGGCCTACAACTACATACAATCGACTAGCACTGCTTTAGCACGAGGATCAAACGAAAAACACGCATGCACACGCACGCAAGCTCGCACGTACGCTCGCACGTACGCACGCACGTGCGAACGCTCGTACGTACGCACGCACGCTCGCACGTACGCACGAACGTACGCACGCTCGCACGAACGCAAGCTCACGTACGAGCGTTCACGCCCGTACGTACGCTCGCACGCACGCACGTATGCGCACACACACACACACACACACGAGAGGCGAAAACACGCTAAAGCGAAAACTTGTAAACTTGCAAACATGAATCAAGACGGTGAAGCACCGCTAGAAAAAAAACAGGTTTATTAACAAAACCGAAGGAAAGCTTAACGTTTTGAAAATATATTATTATTATTATTATAAACAACAATACATCATTATTATTTAATAACATGCTTTATCGGTTTTCTTCTTCTTCTTGAACCGTGAGTCGTCCTCATCATCATCATCATGATTTTGAGATTTGCCCTTCCCCCCTACCTCATCGCTCTTCTTTCTCTTCTGTGAATCATCATCTTGGATGTGAGATACACCCAGCTCAACCACGTCATCGCTTTCATCATTATCTTGAACGGTTATGTTGTAATAGTTTATTAACAAGTCAGTAAAATCTCTAATGTCCGCTGATGTTGGCTCTAAACGGAGAATACATTATAGTAATGCTCACTGATGACAGTTACACTTTAAAGAGCGAAACACACGAGAACGCGAGCTAGCCTTGGGTCTTGTGCCAAGCGTACTCGTCAATGTTAGGGTAGAATCGGACATCTTCGGGGATGTCTGAGTATTGACCTAAACACATCTAACATAGCCCCTGGGGGCATGTTTATAAATCTAAACGCCTCTTTATGGTCGAGTATTTTCTCCTAAGAGAACGCAGCTTTTTGGTCTTGCGAGCGTGTTCAACGTTGTAGAATCGGACATCTTGATGTTATTTAACCACCCTAACATAGCCCCTGGGATTGTTTTATAATCAACGTTTTTATGGTCGAGGTATTTTCTCCTAAGACACCGCGACGAGCACGCTTACGCACAAGACCAAAGGCTAGCTGCGTTCTGGCTTAGGAGAAAATACTCGACCATAAAGAGGCGTTTAGATTTATAAACACCAGGGGCTATGTTAGAGTGTTTAGGTCAATACTTCAGACATCCCCGAAGATGTCCGATTACCTAACATTGACGAGTACGCTTGCGCACAAGACCCAAGGCTATGCGTTCTCGTTTCTCGTGTGTTTCGCTCTTTAAAGTGTAACTGTCATCGAGTGAGCATTACTATAATGTATTCTCCTGTTTATGAGCCAACATCAGCGGACATTAGAGATTTTACTGACTTGTTAATAAACTATTACAACATAACCGTTCAAGATAATGATGAAAGCGATGACGTGGTTGAGCTGGTGTATCTCACATCCAAGATGATGATTCACAGAAGAAAGAAGAGCGATGAGGTAGGGGAAGGGCAAATCTCAAAATCATGATGATGATGATGAGGACGACTCACGGTTCAAGAAGAAGAAGAAAACCGATAAAGCATGTTATTAAATAATAATGATGTATTGTTGTTTATAATAATAATAATAATAATATTTCAAAACGTTAAGCTTTCCTTCGGTTTTGTTAATAAACCTGTTTTTTTCTAGCGGTGCTCCACCGTCTTGATTCATGTTTGCAAGTTTACAAGTTTTTCGCTTTAGCGTGTTTTCGCCTCTCGTGCGTGTGTGTGTGTGTGTGTGTGTGTGTGTGTGTGTGTGTCGCGCGCATACGTGCGTGCGCGAGCGTAGTCGTGCGAACGCTCGTACGTGTGAGCTTGCGTACGTGCGAGCGTGCGTACGTTCGTGCGTACGTGCGAGCGTGCGTGCGTACGTACGAGCGTTCGCACGTGCGTGCGTACGTGCGAGCGTACGTGCGAGCTTGCGTGCGTGCGTGCGTGCGTGTTTTCGTTTGATCCTCGTGCTAAAGCAGTGCTAGTCGATTGTATGTAGTTGTAGGCCCTATTGTGTTGACTAAGAGCTATAATTGGAAGCGTTGCTTGCTATACCTGGCCGTGGAGTTATGTTTAATCAGCTTTTTGACAGATGTATTTATTTATGATAAGATCAGACTTGCATGTAAAGTAATATAGAGGTGAAACTAACTAGCTAATGTGTTTTGCTGCTACACGTATCACTGTATTGAAGATTCTGTTTATGTATTAGAAAACGTATTACAGCTTCGAAACAGAGTGCAGATAAAACTGAAGAAAGTGAATACGGTACAACTTCGGCGAGCAGACTTAAAGGTTTTAAGTGTACAGCATTCCCAGAGCAGCGTTGAAACCATTTAATTTAGAGCTAACCTCGTGTCCATGTAATAATGTCTGATAAACTATTAGGGTTATTAGCTTGCTTTATAGGTTACAATATAATCGTTCAAGGTGTTGGTGATGAGGAGATTGTATCTCAAAATCTCGTTTGCTCGTGAGATGTATAGCTTTTCTTAAAAATACCTGCGAGGCTCTCATTCAAAAATCTCATGCAAAAACATCAATAATCGTTAGCAATGTAGCTGTATCCGATATTATGCTTACTTAATGTATCACTAGTATAGCTTTTTTGATATCGAGAGAAGAAGCAAGATTTCGAACGGTTGTAGTATTTCCAGAGCTCTATCGAAATCAAATTTAAGAATAATCTCATCTCTATGTAATAACAGACTTAGTATAAAAGTTACATATTTTAAATGTATTTAATGTAATCACTGTTGAATTAGTATTATTATGATGTAACATTAGTGGTATTAGATGTTTTACGGTTGTTAATAAACTATTATTATTATCAGTGTGAAAGACGATGAGAGAATGCATCTCAAATCTTGATGACTGTGACGTTTCTATGAGACTCGGATGAGCTAAATTATCTCATCCTTATTTCAAATTAGACAATTAAAGGAATATAGTTAGCATGCTAATTATTTTAAATGCATACATAAATTACTCATATTTTTGATATATAGATGGTAGTTGATTAAGAGAATCAGGTTTTAAAAAATATTATAACGATTTAAGGATAATTACATTTCATACAAAATAGTTTATCAATATGTAAATAACTTTCTCTACAACTTAATTCTAAAAATGATGTATAATGTATGCTTTTGTACTATTCTATTCTGATAAATAAAAATATTTTTAGTACCTTAATTGTTTTATTTAAGAATTGCGTAATACCTACTGTTTTTTTTCTTTTAATTCGGCATGTGTGTTTTTAAAAATCGTATTATATAAAATTTATTATTTAATGTTTTTTAAAAGAAATTATTTATATTATATTGGTAATCAATTTTAGACTATTATATTTAACCGTGTTATATAATTACAATTGATGTGTAGTAATTAACTTACTAAAGCAAGCATAATTTAAAACGAATTAACTGTCACCACTGAAGTAAAACAAAAAAGTAATTTTAAAATCATATTTGTATACATGAATGTAGCAAAGTAACAATTACAGATCTTATCTTATTTTTAAAAATAGGGTTATTATCTTCACAAATAGTACATATCAGATTAAGCTACAGTTTATTTATATATTGCATTCGCTGCATTTTACAAAACAATTTTATCATACGATGAAACTCATTAAAACCATTGTAATTAACTATTTGAATTTAAATAATGAGCAGTACATTCTAAGCGTCTTTAAATATCAAAATGGCCTTATTGTATTTTCTTTAATCCGACTATAAATTTTTGAATAGAAAAATATTTTGTACTTTTAAAAGAGACCTTCAAAAATAAAATATTCAAAGAGACAGTCAAAGTGAATGCGTGTTTTTACATTCTAAATGAGGGTAAAACCCTATTAGCTATAACTTAGAGATGACGTCAAGCTTCAATACTTTAAATAGTGGATTCAGGTACGGTAAAAATCAGACGATCTCAAATTGTAGAAGTCTTCATTACTATTAGTAACAGGTTTGGTGAGACTGCCAGCTTGGTTTGAGATCCCAACACTTCCTTGAGGTGTAAAAGTCTTTTTATACCATAGCAAATCCGTTGAGACTGACGGTTTGCCTCAAGGCCATCATTATTATCTTCTCCGAGAGGACCAGATGCAATCTCTGTATTTATTAATACAAGTGATTTCGGTAATTCCTTAACATTTTTTTTACGTGTGTATGTATGTATGTTTAAGGTCTTATAGTATTATTTTTTGATTAGGATATGATAAGATAAGGTAGTGTTGTACAACGTATACTGTGTCACATCCAAAAATAATTTTTAAACCCCATCTTAAAAACACCTTTATGAATGTTCTACAGGCAATGCATTTGATTAGTAAAGCTTATAGAGAACATGTATAAGTCATAAAGTACAAACAAATCCTAATTAGCTAAGCAATATACCACCTATTACAGAAAAACGCTCGCTGCTCCTCCTGATGACTCAGCAACAAATCTCTGCTTAACCCTGAAATATACCGATAGATAGTGTTACCTTTATTACAGAAAATACTCATTAGCCCATACCCTGCTAGATGGCACCACAAACAAATCCCTGATTAACTCTGAAATATACCACTAGGTAACGCCACCTTTATTACAGTAAATACTGTTAGTCCATACTCCTGCTAGGCGGCACCACAAACAAGCTCTGTCTTACAAGTTAGCATTAGAGTCCTCGTACTATTTCCCACCAGAGGTTCAGACCTAACACAAGACCCTGTCTTACAAGTTAGCAATAGGGTCCTTATTCAATTTTCAAATTTTCAGCGAAGCACCAGGTCCTAGAGATAACATTTTATCTTACATCTTTATTATTAAAACAATCCCCAGCGAAACACCAGGTCCTAGTGTAGCATTTATCTTACAAGAATTTCCATAAAACAACCCCAAGCGCTGCACCAGGTCCTAGAGATACCATTTATCTTACAAGAATTTCTATAAACAACCAGTGCTGCACCAGGTCCTAGAGGTAGCATTTATTTTCAACCCCAGCGAAACACCAGGTCCTAGAGATAGCATTTATCTTACAAGAACATCTTTATTATTAAAACAACTCCAAGCGCTACACCAGGTCCTAGATGTAGCATTTATCTTACAAGAATTTCAATAAAACAACCCCAAGCGCTGCACCAGGTCCACAGGTAGCTCTCGTCTGACAAGAAACCACAATTTCATATTTCTGTAGCCTGGTCTCAAAGTAAACCTGTTACTCAAGCTAAACCTGTTTCTCAAGGTAAACCTGTTTCTCAAGGCAAACCTGTTTCTCAAGGTAAACAACTTTATCAAGGTAAACAACTTTCTCAAGGCAAACCTGTTTCTCAAGGTAAACAACTTTATCAAGGTCAAATAGTGGTCAGCCACGTGGCAGGCCTTGAAATCAAGGTCAAATGACCTCAAAATCAAGATGGCGGCGCAAGTGCTCTTCTACTGAGTATTAATTTGAATTGATTCAGTTCAGGTTTCATAAATCATATCTTCTAAGAATTTTAGTTTTAACGTAGCTATTATATATATATATATATATATATATATATATATATATATATATATATATATATATATATATATATATATATATCTATATCAATTTTAAAATTGCTAAATACTTCAATAAGTGTCATTTTGAATTGCAATCGTATTCATCGATTCTTCTGTACAATAATGTTAGTTAGTTTATAATTCTCGCATTTAGTAAGTAATCATTTTGTTCTTAATAGATTATTCTCACTTATGTTCATTTTACACAGATTCCTGATGAAGAAATAAAGTATTTCAAAGCTTGAATTAAATAGTCATTTTCATTTTTAACTAGACAGCAGCAAAATATTTAATATTTTGTGAAAATGTAGTAACAAATTTAATGCTTAATTTTTCAATTTGTATTTTTTTATATTCAACCAAATCAGGACTGGAGTCTATTAATTGATTAAGTTTTATGTCGTCCGTGTGAAACATTTACTAACTTATACAAGGTGTCTTAAAATTAAGGGCCAATCATTACAATCTTTAAACGGTAGTAACTTATTTAATTTAAATAGGACAACCTGTATTTTATGACAACAGCAGATGTAAAATTTAATCGTCTATCGAATAGTATCACATATTCCTATGCCTAACTTCATATTTTCAAGTAAAATACACATTTTGTTTCTGCAAACTGAGTTCAAGAAATTTATAATTGACGGCGTTTTGATAAACAGAATTAATTGAAGCAGTCATCAAGTTCTACAACCTAGTCTAAGTTATTATGTAGGTAATAGTAGTTTAGTAGTGAATAAAATCACTTAATCAAATGTTCAAAATGACGACCGTCTGTCTCTAAACACAAACGTATTCTCTTTTAAAATTTTCCGCAACATTTTCAACATACGTGGGCTTACAGTTTGCAAAGCTTCTTTCCTGCGCTGTTTTAGATTATCTGGTGTTTTTGGAGGTATGTTATAAATCATTCCTTTTACGTATCCCCATAAAAAATCCATTGCCGTTAACTCGGATGACCTTGGAGGCCAATGTTGAGATCCATTTCTTCCAATCCATCGATTTTGGTAATGGTGGTTTAAATGTTCTCGAACCCCGGGATGAAAATGTGCGGAGCTCCGTCCATTTGAAGGCAGAACATCGTTCTTCTTATGTCTAAGGAATGTCTTGTAATAAGGTTGGAAACTGATTTCTTAAGAATTGTAAAACAACATTCCATTTAAATGTTCTTGGATAAAATAAGGACTAATTAAATATTGATCCATTGTTCCGCCCCGCACATTCACTGACCATCTGTGTTGATTATGAATAATACTAAATTGATGCGGAACAGAATTAAAAAGTTTGCATTTTCTGCCACTTTATCTAATACCCACATACAAAATTCCTCTCGTTTCCCATAATAGTTTTCAGAGAGTTCTTGATGAAGCTGGATTTTATGAGGATGATAATTATATCAACTGAGTCTTCGTTTTCTGTCACAGGTTTGCTTGTAGTGGGTTTTTTAATACAGGGCACTTCCAGTTTGTCTAAATTAATTCAACAGTCTTTCGAATACTGCTTTGTTTGGATGATTTCTGTTGGGAAGTCTCTCAGCGTAAACTCGTGATGCCGGGAGGCAGTTTGCAGAGATTCTCCGACAATAAAAATCATGTCGATGCGTTCTTCTTTCGAATAAACTAGCATTCTTAAAAATAGGCTAATAATACAAATACCAAAAATACTGCTACCACTACTAGATGCAATTATTACAATTAAAGACTTTTGTAAATACCTGACAACCGCTATCAGTGCGACTTCCGGTTCTACCGGAAGTCGACGTCACTGTTTATTTCAAATGGAAGGTGCCATTTTTATTTTATTTTCAGATTGTACGTGAAAGTTAAGGGTAACTTTCATTGGCATACCCTATTCTTATCTTTAATAGTTTTCAAGATATCTTGAGTTCTCACAAAAATTATCAAAACACTTGCTTTCATTTACTCTGTCATATCTCCGTTAGCTTTTCACCTAGGTAGTTAAAATTTTAATAGATAAATCACGAAATATAATCAAATATCTGGGATATAAGAAAGCTAGCTTGATTTACACAGGGTGCCTAAAATTACTGTACCAATTGTGACAAATTAAAAATCAAATAACTCGCTTATTTTAAATGGAACACCCTGTGTTTTATTATGCCAATCCACGCATTTTTAATTCCTTTTCGATTGGTATTTGCATTCCCTATACCTAAATATGACGGATTTGAAGATATTTGGATATTATTGCGGTCACTAAAATAATGGTGGTTAACTATCAGGGTGGCTTTGAAACTAAACCCTTAAACGTCACTTAAATGTCATTAATTATTTAGCATAGTTTGGTGAGATATATTAAAAAAATAAGGTGATCAATAAAGTAATTGCATCGAAGTGTATTATTTTCATAATGAAAATAATAACCAAGCAAAGTATTTTTAGAAAAATGAAATTTTTTAAATTTGTAATAATTCATACAAGTCAATACAAAAGGCATTTATTCTAAATATCAACAATATTGAACAGTAAGAACGTAAAAATTTATTCAACATAAGTAAGACTTAAATTTAATTATCATGTATGGAGAGTACAATCGAATTGTTAGAGGAACATAATGCGTATTTGAAGAGAGACATCCGGAAAAACTAAAGAACATATCTGTCTATCCACATGAATTAATTAGAGACGGCAGAGGAAACATACCTATTAAGAACTATTTACAGAGTGGTTTGATTTTACAATAAATGTTCCAAATTAGCACCGTTTACTTCCAGGTATTTTACAACCCTTATTCTGACGTTACTAGTAGCTCGGGAAATGTATTGCGGCTCTATTGAATTAAAGGTATGCAATACTCTGTTTATCATATTTTCCTTAATAGTGGGTGGTTCCTGATAAACCTTGCTTTTAATACATCCCAGATGGTGTTAGGTCCGGCGAACGGGCCGGCCTACGATGAGGGCCGCTGTTTGCTATCCATCTGTCCTGGAAAGTATTGTGAGAAGATCGCTTACTATCGTCGTGTTGTGGGGCATCTTGTTGGTACCATACTTCAGCAGCTTCGTCAGGACGCAAGTTATTCATAGCTGCTATTATTACTTGTTGTAGAATATCAAGATACTCAATACCTATTAATATTACATGTAATTAGTTTTTATCTAGATTTCTTTAACTAATTCCAAGTTAGATGTTAGATTTTCGTCATAAATTTGTATGCCAAAAATTCTATTGTCCTTCATGGAGCAAAAGACGTTAAAACTCCAACTGTCTTGAAAACAACATTCTCTAGTTATATGAGGATGTTCCAAAAATGACTATTGTGCCGATTAAACAATCCATTTCGTGAAAATTTTGCCTCTTTACACCATATAATTTTATTTACGAAGTTTTCGTCCTCTTGAGTTTGCACAAGAAACCATTCACAAAACTCTACACTTCGGGGTGTCATCAGGTTGCAAATAATGAACTAAGTAGAATGAAAAGGGTTTCCATTTATTTTTCTGCAAAATTCTGTAGATAGTTCTTAATGAGAGACGCAAATTTATTCTGCAGTCTCTAACTAACGCATGTGGATAGGCGGTAAAAAATGTCAACACATTTATTTCATTCTCTTCGTTGTCCAATAGTGGCTTAACTCTGTTAATTTTTGGCGAAACATTCCATTTTCAGAACAATTGTTCAAAAGTCTTCTAACCATGTCATGGCCTGGTCTATGTTTATCTGGAAACTCTGTGCAAATACACGACATGTTCTGCTAACAATTCGATTGCATTCTCCATAAATGATAATTAAATTTAAAGAATCATTATTAGTATATCCAGAGTGTGCCATTACTATAAACACTCACTATTGAAAACTTTAGATAAGTAAAATTACTTTACAGCAATGACAAAAACTTTGCTAAACAATTAATGACATTTAAGTGACGTTTAAGGGTTTGGTTTCAAAGCCATCCTGACAGTTAACCACCCCATTATTTTAGTGACCGGTATAATATCCAAATATCTTCAAATCCGTAATATTTAGGTATAGGGAATGCAAACACCAATCGAAAAGGAATTAAAAAATTCGTGGATTGGCATAATAAAACACAGGGTGTTCCATTTAAAATAAACGAGTTATTTGATTTCTAATTTGTCACAATTGGTACAGTAATTTTAGACACCCTGTGTAAATAATGGAGATATGACGGAGTAAATGAAGTTTTTCGATAATTTTTGTGAAACCTCAAGATATCTCAAAAACTATTAAAGATAAAGATAGGGTATGCTAATGAAAGTTGCCCTTAAATTTGACGTACAATCTGAATATAAAATAAAAAATGGCACATTCCATTTGAGAAAGTGAGTTGACATCGACAACAATGACAATATTTATAATCTATTGAAAATTACGATAAACCTCAGTAAACGACTTTTCAAAATTCTAATACACGCAGTACTCTAGAAACGTCTAATTGAAGGTCTACAGAACACCCTATATATATATATATATATATATATATATATATATATATATATATATATATATATATATATATTGACTCAGAAAGTAACGGATAAATTCATTATTTTCGAAATCGTTAATTTGTGGTCAAAATCCTGCGACACGTCGATTTTTATTTTGATTGCGGACTTTATGTTGTGTAGCACATGCGCACTTTTCGGATATGACGTCAAAGTTTATATTTTTAAATGACAACTCTTTCTCCTGAGTTCAAATATGCCCTGTTTATTGGGATTATTTGAAACAGTATGCGCGATATTAATTATTAAATGTGGCATAATTCGAAAACTAAAAATGCGTTTTTGAAGAACGCGATTATGTCCCTTGATATAAAAGTTATACCATTTTTTTTAACAAAAGTTACTTATTTCTATGACGAACTGAGATGTGTTCTCAATAAAATTATCGCAACTACGCTTTTGGAGATAATGATACCAACTTTCTTATGTTAAATAAGCGTCGTATTGGATTTTGAAATAAATTGCATTTTTTTCTGCTTTCAACTATGTAAACAATCTACACTTGAAATATTTTATATTATCTGCTTGAAAATAAGGACACAATGAAAACAAATGAATTTTAACAAAAATCCGATCTTACATTTTTAATTATTAAATCAGTTGTATTTTGAATAAGTATTGTTATCAACTGTTAGTAAAGGTGTAAAAATAATATTTTCTAAGAAATGCCAACTTTTCCTTTAAATGGGCAATATGATCTCTTTGTACTTACATCAAATGTAACAAAAGCACTCGCCTTGCTGCTCAACAAATTCGAGATAACTTTCCAGAAAGACGACAACCGGATATCAGAATATTTAATAGATTAGACATAAATATGCAGCAATATGGGTGTTTAAGGAACCGCCTCGTGAAATAAATGTACGTGACCATGGAAACGTCGAAGAATTGATTCTGGCTTACATTAACGTTGATCCAAAAGTGTCAACTCGACAATTAGAAGATCTGGTTGATGTGAAAAAATCGACAGCATGTAGAATTTTAGATAAACATCACTTTATTCCTTATAAGTTGCATGTTGCTCACACTTTACACCCAAATGGTCATCTGCGTGAAAGAACATTTTGCAGGTTATTAATAAAATGGCAGAAAACGATGGTTTTATTAAAAGCATTCTTTGGACTGACGAATTACATTTCACTAACTGCAGTTTATTTAATCGCCATAATGAACACCACTATGTCTAAGAAAATCCAGACGTGATTATACCACGGCGAAACCCAGTTCGCTTTGGATTTAGTGTCTTTTGCGGCATATTGGGGAATCGTTTAATTGTACGTATAATTTTTAATAGGACTTTGACTGCAGCACGTTATCTGGAAATGTTGCAAACAACGATAGAAGCCTTTTTAGATGAATTGCCCTTGGCAGACAATTTGGCAATATAGTATCAACAAGATGGTGCACCTGCACATAACTCCAGGCATGTTGTTAATTATTTAAATAATCTCACTAGTCTTATTTTTGTAATGTTGTCGAACGTGGCTATTTTGCGAAAAAATCTTTTATTTACCAAAATTTTCTTTACATCTTGCCTCATATTCTCTTCTGGGAAGAGCAGATTACTCTTTTTTTCAAATTTTCGTGGAAAAAGTAACATGATTCAAACAAAATACAGCTGGTCAAAAAGACTAATGTAAAATTTTACAGATCAATTTTTCGTACTTCACCAAAATCACATATCGATATTTGAGGTAAATGTTACAACATTAGTTTCATCGTAAAACCTTTTATCTACGATAGAGATTCCTTCGATAGTGCACACCTTTCCTTTGTACTAACACATTTATAAACATATTAAACATTAAAATGTAACGCGTGAGCGCGTGAAACATTGTCATAATTATCCAGCGTCAAACCAGAATAGTCGATTTGCTTCAACCTAAATACTAGTAAAACCCGTCATTATAATTACATTTAAATAATTACCTTTGTTGATGATATTACACGTGACTACATACCAAATCTTTTTTCAAAAGAAAAATAAGTGAAACAGTTTACACCTAATTTACCGTAAGTATATGTGTAATATCTAAGTGTCGGACTTTTGTGTGCACAATATTATTCGGTCTCTAGAACCCCCATCGACTTCTGATTTTCGTTATATGATACCTTATGTACTCTAGTTGTGCAGACCACAATATCTTTTCTGTAATGTTGCCTAAATTTTATATTGACGCACCTAACTTTGCTGGGGACGCAGCGAAATAGAATTACTGAATCACCAATCTATATTCCTACATCAATTTTGTTGAGAAGTCATTGCTTCGATTCGTCAGAGCTAAATTATGTACCTAAATTAATGTAACGGCATTGAGGCCTGCAATTTTACACAGAATTACATGATACAGCCAATCTTTGCTGGTGGATTAGACAAACATATTTTTGCTTCTGTATTAAAGTGTTTTGTTGTAATCAGGTGAAACGTTTCATATTAGTTGACCGTGTGATCGTGCCTAATTCTCAGTTTTTTGAGCGCATTATCGTTTCTAGAAGCATCGACTTCTGATTGTCGTCATCATGATAGCTTAGTCTCTAGTTGTGAGAAGGACATGTTTTCGCACTTGAGTCGAATTGCTAAGATGATTTATATTTAGCACCTAACTTTACTCTCAGAATTCGAATAACTTAGTCACCAATCTTCATTCCTACATCAATTTTGTCTGACAGAAGTCATTGACTTCGTCGTCAGGCTAAATTGAGAATGTGTGCATTGCAATTTTACAGAATGCATGATACCAATTTGGTGGATTAGACAAAAATTCTAATTTTTTTGTCGGTGGTTTCATTAGTTGAGTGGATCGGCCTATTTCAGTTTAACGTTTCACGCTTCATCAGGCTTAGTCCTGAAACTGTTTTCGCATATCATTCGTGTTATGATTTAAAGACTACTCTCAGATTCGAATTTAGTACTCACCTACAAGTCTCACCTACTAGCCATAGTAATCCAATATATATTTTTATTTTTAGAATTATTTAGAATGTAATTATTACGTTTGTTTTACTAATAATTGGAATTATTGCTAAGGTTACACTCTCGTGAAAATGAATTTTTAGAATAGTTATCAAAAATCTGGCAACGGCATTATTAAGTAGCAATATAATTTAGTATATCATAACAATTTCAATGGTCACCGGTATCACAAACACGATAAAATCTCAAAATTTTTGAATGTGCGCAGCTACGCCAGCACAGTAAGGAAGCCATTCTCCTCATATGTAGGGTTTACATAAAATTCTAGCGTAACATACAATATATACAAATATGTGTATATATATATATATATATATATATATATATATATATATATATATATATATTTCCTAGTAATTAATTTTTGTGAAGTTTGTTAACGATCAAATTCTAAAATTACGGTTTTTTTAACTAAAACTCACTGTTCCCAATAGAAACATACATGGACCAACCTGTATATTAAATAGGTATTTCACGCACTAGTAAAACGATATGCATAGTAATTTCCTTAGTTGCTAAATAAAGCAGTAATTTTTTATTTTCTGATTTTTATTAACACAACATGCTCCTGAAGCCGACTCTGTCAAAGTAAAATGGCGTTGGAGTTAACATTTGGCAGATGAACTGTATGTATTTGGAGCCGTTAAATCCAAACACGTAAAAATATACAGGTTGTTCCATTTAAATTCTCAGGTTTAGTGTCATTTTCGATGAAACCAGAAGGCGCTAAAATTGTTTTTTTATAAAAATCCCAAACTGGCTCTAACCACCGTAACCTATTGCGCAGGTGTATTGCGCTTAAGCTCTTCGCGCATTATTGGAAACCATATAGGTTTCATTTCCACACTAGCTTGGATTATTGGATTTTATGCTAGTGCCATGTATGTGGCTTCTTTGAGTTTCCGGCGAGTTGTATTCTCTCCCTTTGCCACTATCTGATGTTATCACATTGGATGCGGTGGTCTTCGTTCCAGGCATGTTCGGATATTCTTGATGTATGCTCTGCCGCATTCCCAGGATAGGTGGTATGCATAATTCTTGGAATTCTGATCTTCATTGTGTGGTTTGGTTTTGATTAGTATTCCCTTGAGCGTTTTGGTGGATTTGAAGGCAGTACGTACCTTGTATTTGCTTCCTATCCTTCGTATTTTGTCTGAGGTACCTTGTATATATGGTATTATCGCTGTATATTTAGGTTCTTTTTTTCCGGCTACCATTTCCCTGTTTAGGTTAGATGTTGTATCGGGGTAGCCATTTTCTTTGTTTGTTTTGGCGATATTTTCTTTTTCTTTGTTCAAGTCCTCTTGTTTTGAACATATTGTTTTCGCTCTATCGTACAAGCATTTTGCCACTGCTAAGTTCACTTTTTTGTGGTGATTGGAGTTGTAGTTGAGGTACCTCCCCGTGTGGATAAGTTTCCTGTATACACTTGTCGTGAAAGTGTTGTCATTCCTGTATACAAGTACATCCAGGAATGGGAGTTTTTGTTCCTATTCCAATTCCATTGTGAATTTTAGGGAGGATGCGCAGCTATTGAGATGATCTAGGAATTCATCTCGTTCACTCGATTTCGATGGTTTCTCTAGTCATATTGGATTGGTGTTCGAAATAGTTTATTGCTACATTTCTAAATGTACGTTATACATGCCCTTTTGTCTAATTCTGGATGAAGTGTTGAACATAAAAAGATACAGTGAGTGGAAATCTACTGTAGCTACTGATGGTTATATCATAAACTCTCTTAACGAGATCACTATTACGGGAAATATTTTACAACGTAAAGAAGTAGGACGCCTCTAAACATTCACATCGGTTTCAAACACTTAGAGCACGGACGAGATTAATCGTTTACGTTATTTCGTTAATTGTACGAATCGAAATATAAATGTAACCATTAACTCTTGAACGTATTTGTTCTTTTTCTTAGATTTTGCCTACTGTTAGTTTTAATCCCAGTGAGACTAAATAGTATATACCAGGTAAACCGTTAATCGCTTACGCGACTACTGTTCAAGGAATGAACATTTTTTACTCCTATAAACTTATTTTATAATATTATTTCAACAGATACTGCTACTTATGTGGCATATTACATACGCGTTTGTATAGCTAAGCTATCATCATCAGTGACCGACCGCTCAAGCTTACCTATTTAAACGCGTTCGGTGTTTTTTTATTTTTGCGTGGTACGTGAATGTATTTTATTTGTTACAGCTCGTGCCACAGTTCCAGTGTTCCAGAATTTTCAAACATTATTCAGATATTGAAAAAAAATTAACTAACACTTAAATTCTATCTTAGGAATTTTTTGTCCCTATATTACGCGTCGTATCAAAAAATTGCATAGAACATTATTAATCAATATGTTTAGGATCTGTGTGTTGGTATATTTATAAAATATACTGCGGTTTCAGAGACATAGAAACAGTTCCTAATAAATACCCGCTCTCTGCCGCTGAATTTCTCCCAAAATCTAATCAGCTCCGGAGAAATGGAAACAAACTTAAATACGAAATTTTAAATACGTACGTGTTGTGGTTCTGAAGTTATCTTAGATACTAACATACATCCACTCGCACACATCCAAACACACGCACACACCCACACACACGCACGCATCCAAATACACACACACACACGCACGCACGCACGCACGCGCACACGCACCACGCACAGGCATCGTGGCCGAAACTTTGCCAAACGTTGCAAAATGAGCTAATAAGTCAATTTAGCGTTAGTGAAAAAAAAAGTCGGATGTATAACCTTCTACACCAACAGTCCTACATACGAATATGTTCTAATTAGTTTCTAATTTACTATTGTTGTACTGTACATTGCAATATAAGCTTTCCTTAACAGTCTTTTGTAAACATTTTTAATTTAAGAAAAGATAGAGGTTTTATTTTCACCAAATTATTTACTGTTTAGTCATATTTTTGCTAATCTCAAAAACATACTACCGTTCCATTTAAAACTTTTGCTAAACCCTGAAAAACGTAGAGTTTTTGAAAAGCGATCCTATGACATGCACAGAAGAATAGTTATTTATTTCTTCCAAAAAGAAGTTTACGCTGCCCCCACCACTTTATTTCAAGAAACTGCGTTTGTTAGTTTTGGTTAAAGTGTGTTATTTATTTTTTCAAAACCTATTAACCCTTCCCTCGCTACTTTGTTTCAAGACGTAAACGAAACGAAATAGATTTTCTAATTTAATTTACCCATCACGCACCCTAGCGGCCATTTTTCGCCGACATTAGTGGAACACCCTGTATATTACTAATCCACTATTAATGAATGCGTTTCTTTTTCATTTTTTAAATATAAAAATCATTGCTACAAACATTTAAAGTTTTGTCTCCACTATCATAATCATGTGCTGCGTACATCCAATTTGTTTAAATAAAATTATTTTTTAATGCTCTCAAACAAAAACTATTCAAAATTTTATTATCTGTAAATGAGGATTGTATACTTTTTGATATAAAAAATAGTTTTTTTAAATATTCTCTAAAAAGATTCTTTTAGAAGTTGTCTTTAAAATATCTGTACACAATATATTTTTTATCGAAATCTTATCTAAAATTGAATTAGCTTTAAAAAAGAGCTGCTATTCTTTTGGTTATAAACACAGATATTCACAAAAGGTAATTTAAAGTTCTCGTAAAATAGCTTAAGCTTATTGTACTCCGAGCAACTATCGTTAAAAAGTTACATAAAAACGAATTATTTTTTAAAGTTCTCTACACTTCACAAAAGATACTTTAGAGTTAAGATTATTTTTCAAGTATTTTATGTAATTTGTTTTAAAATATAAGGTATAGTTTTTCAGATATCAATCAAACTTTTTTTATAAAGCATTCTACATGGTGTTTGAAAAAACATTCCGCTAATTTCTAGGGTACATTGAATATTAAAAAATAACGTTAGTTTGGTTAATAAACATGTGTCCGAAAATGCCTCCTTAAGAATATACGACCGTGTAAAAGTGGCCCCAAAAATCCCTTTTTTTTATTATCTCTGAATCAGTTTAAGATACCTAAATGAAAATTAAACCACAAATATCTTTGATTAGGTCATAAAGATAGTGTTGACAAATTTGTAATATTTTAAAATTATTAATTTTAATAAATATATAAATAAAAGTTTACCTCGAGTAGGATTTGAACCTACGACCTGTACTTTGCTAGAGTACTGCGCTAACCAACTGCGCCATCAAGATTCAAGACCCAATCGATGTAAATTTTGTCTTACGTATGTAGAACTGATGTAAATTGTAAATGTAATGAAATTACAATCAAATTACTTGTACTAATGGAATATGAGCCTGCAATATCGCAAGGATTCACACATACCAAAGCAACTTGACTAATATTAAATTATTCTAAGTTTTTGTTAGAACGAATAAGTTCAAAGGTAAATATGTAATTAAAAATTATTATTAATTTTAATAAATACATAAACAAAAATTTTACCTTTGCACTTATTCGTTCATAACAAAACTTATAATAATTAATATTTTGTATAGGAGCGTCGCTAAAGCTACTTATTTTGCCCCAAACTTTTTATGGGGATATTTTAATTTTTGAGCAAAATAGTATTTTTAACAATGTGCCACAAAAAAGATACTCTTGTTGAAAGTCAAAAAAATTACTGGTTTTGGAGTTATTTGAGGTTTTAACAAGTAATGCTGACCGAATTAATAAATTATTTTAAAATGAAATTAATAATTTTCATGCGCGAGGACAAACTACCTCATGGAATAGTATGATTGTTTCAGAAAAATATTGTAAATTATTTAGAACTTAAAAAAGGTTTTAGTTGTATGATACTTACACAGAACAGACAAAGGAAACAATTAAAAAAAAAACAACGAATAAAACAAAACAAACACAAAAAAAAATTGAATAAGCAGGTATAAATCAGTAATTTTTTGACTTTCAACAAGAGTACCTTTTTGTGGCAAATTATTTAAAAATATTATTTTTCCCCAACAAATTAAAAATATCCCCATACAAAAAGTTTGGCACCCCTTTAGCGACGCTCCTGTACAAAATATTATAAATTTGGCAACACTATGTTTTATGACCTAATTAAAGGTATTTGTGATATAAATTTCATTGAGGTATCTTAAACCGTCTCCGAGCTAATAAAAAAGGATTTTCGGGACACCTTTACAGGGCCGTATCTTCTTAAGGAGGCATTTTCGAACACATGTTTATTAACCAAACTAACGTTATTTTTAATATTCTATTTACCGTAGAAGTTAGCGGAACGTTTTTGAAAGACCCAGTATATCCTTTCAACTTATTGAATGCATCTGTTTTAAAGTTTTTTGCAAATATATAACTCTTGATATCTATATTTTAAACAACTGAAAAAACCTTTTTTTGCAAATACTTTTATTAAGTTACCTTTAAATTCAAAGACGAAGTCAACTATGCCTCAGGAAAATGCATTGTTCTTTAAAAATTGAGAAAACCTTTATCTTTCATTCATAGCCGAGATACTCCGAAAACTATAAAATTGGGAGACGCTGTATTCGTATTCTATTATTCTGATCACCAACTGAAACCATCCAATAAGGATTATTTGCTGAGCACTAACATTAATATTATTAATAACTATTTTTAAATATCTGTTGTGGAACAACACACCACCTTCAACCTACAAAGTGTAGATTAATAGAAATGAAATAAATTTAATTATAATTTTTATGTTAATTATGCATCCCCTTTTAATACGTTCGTAACTAAACAATAGTCTATGTCAGTTGGACGTTTAAAATTTCACGTCGGAGAGACGTTAATAAACCTATGGATGCTAACTAAAAAAAAATTCCAAAACCGCCCGCTTCAATAAAATTCCGATAATACAATTTGAATATTTTCAATCCTGTTTAATTAATTTTTAGACTTAGTTTGCTTTATATAAAGAAACGTTATAAAGAAAAGATACGTAAAGTTAAATTTTCTTTAAAAAATACGTTTACCCTGTTTCTTATAAAGTTAATCATTACACAGATAACAAACAAAGCACCCATGTGTCATACAAAAATTAAAAAAAAAACACCGATCGCGTTTCAATATTTAAGCTATCGTCATCAGTGGTCGACGCTGATGATAGCTATTCAAACGCGGTGTTTTTTTTTTAATTTTTGTGTAGCACGTGGATGTTTTTTTTTTGTTACAAGTCCTGTCGCACTTCCAGTGTTCCACAAGTTTCAAACGTTATTCAGATATTGAAAAAACTAATTCTACCGTAGGAATTTTTTGTCCTTAAATTACGCATCGAATCAAAAATTGTGTAGGACATAACTAATCAATATGTTTAAGGTTTATATGCTGGTATTTTCTTATTTTACAAAAATACAGCGCTTTCAGAAATATTTGATAAAAAACTGCTTCTAATAAACACCCCCTCTCCGCCGCTGAATTTCTCTCAAGATGAAAACAATCTTTAATTCGAAATTTTATGTACGTACGGTTGTCGTTCTGCAGTTATCGTGAATACTAACATACATCCACTCACATACATCCAAACACACACACACGCTCGCCCTCGCGAGCGCCCACACACGCACGCTTGCGCTCGCGCACGCCCACACACGCACTAGCGCACTCTTTCATCTACATACACACACCCACGCTCACACACACACCACACGCACGCAAGCAAGCACACGCGCACACGAAAACTCACACTCATACACACGCACAAATTATTTAGTGCTTAGTCATATTTTAGGTAATGTCAATAATATACTACCGCTCCATTTGAAAATTTTGAGAAACACGCGAAAAACGTAGAGTTGTTAAATGGCGGCCACTGTGAGATGCACAGAAGAATAGTTTATGCCGTAATTAATAGAGGAGGAAAAGCTCTATTGAACCAGACTAAGTTTGTTAGCTTTGGCTAAAGTATTATGTTATTTATTTTTTTCAAAAAGAAATTTACGCTTCCTCCACCACTGTTTTTCAAGAGGCTGAGTTTGTTAGGTTTGGTATGTTATTTATTTTTTGCAAAAATACGTCTACTTTTCCCCCACCACTTTATTTCACGAGGTAGTCTTATGAGTCTTAAAGAAAGGATATTCCAAAATTTTCAGAAATTTTATACGGATTTTGTCGTACCTTTATAGAAAAAAATTAATTTAATTTAACCATCACGCACCCTAGCGGCA
The DNA here is from genome assembly GCA_036346205.1 of Vesta saturnalis. NCBI lineage: Eukaryota > Metazoa > Arthropoda > Insecta > Coleoptera > Lampyridae > Vesta > Vesta saturnalis. The sequence continues at coordinate 595,195 of JARFJB010001237.1, read as the reverse complement.
ATTTCTCGGCGTCGTTAGTGGAACACCCTGTATATTACGAATCTACTATTTATGAATGTGTCTTTTTTTTCATTTTTTAAATATAAAAATCGATGCTACAACTATTTAATGTTTTGTTTCCACTATCGTAATCATGTGCTGCATACATCCAATATGTTTATTGCAAATATTTTTAATGCTCTCTAAGAAGGCAACTTTTATAAAGAAACTTTTTAAAATTTTATTATCCTTAAATGAGGACTGTATACTTTTTGATAATAATAATAAATATTCTCTAATATAGTCTCCTTTTAGAGGTAATTCATTGCCTTACGGAAAACATTCGTTAAGAAAACTAGTCTTTAAAATATCTGTGCAGGATAGAAGTCTTATATAGAAATCTTATCCAAAATTTAATTAGCTTTAAACAAAGCTTCTATACTTTTTGCTATAAACTTAATACAGTTATTTACAAAAAGTAGTATAAAGTTCTCGTAAAATAGCTTAAGCGATGACTCATTATACTCCAAAGAACTATCGTTAAAAAAGTTACATAAAAGTGAGTTATTTTTTAAAAAGTTTTCTGCATTTTTTGCTTTAAGTTTATAGTTTTTAATATATTCACAAAGGATACCTTAGAGTACTTTATGAAAGAATTTTATAAAGAACACCCGTCTTCATCTTCATTGTTTTCGAGATATCACAAAAGATGGGATATGCCGGTAGTACCTCTAAATATAGAATGTCATTAAATTTTGATGTGCAATTTCCATTGGGGCTACGTGAACATAGACATGTTGAAAATGGTGCAGATAGTTGTAAAAGTATTGAAGCAAATTCGTCAAAAGCATCTTTTTCAGGAAAACAATTCTTCGCGTATATGAAAATAAAAACATCACAATTCCATGATTTTTTTATGGTATACAGGATGGTCACTTTTACAATGTACACTATTGCAACCGGCAAGAGATACAAGGTTATTTAAATAAGGGAAGAATTGCGCCATTTTAGATAGCTTTTGTAGTTTTTGAGTTATCCTGAAAAAACTGAAACGTTGCGTTTTTTTATCTCTATAGTAACTTTTTTGATATTGACTAATAAAATGAAATCTTGCATGTTTACATAATTGAGCGAGGGCTATCCATTTTCTTAGCTAGATAGTTGGGTTTTCATGGGTAACTTTTGATTTTCTTGTGGCCGCCATATTGGATATTTATGCCAATAAGTGAAGAAAAAACAATTATAAATTCATCCATGTATCACACATGGTCAAACAAATTCGATTCCCACAAGGAAAAAAAATCTAAAAAATAAAGTCATCATGCGAAATAACAAATGGATTTTTCAAAGTCTTAACAAACAAAGCAAACTAAATTAATAAATAAACAACAAAGTAGATTAATGCACTTTATAAAAACTGCTGAAAATGACCCCTCTATGTTCGATACAGAGCGCTATTCTTCTGTCCACGTTTAACACTGCCTCACGAATGGTTTCCCTTCTGATAGATTGGTACAGGCTTATTATTTTTGCCTGTAAGTGTTCCTCATTTTGGATAGGTGTGTCGAACACCTTACCCTTCACAGCACCCCATAAAGAAAAGGGCAGCTTGCTGGCCAACGCACAGGACCATGAGTTCCAATCCAAGATTCTGGAAACCGCTCATTTAAATATTGTCTAACAATTTGTGCATTGTGTGGGCCTGCTCCATCCTGTTGAAACCACTTTAAATTTCTCAATGTCGCTAAAGCTACATTTTCCAGCATTTTTTTAAATTAGTTTTGCAGAAAATGTAAATACGATTACCCATTCAATCGTTCCGGTATGATATGGGGTTCCAGAAGCTTGTTGTTTATTAGGCCGTTCCAGACATTAACAGAAAATCGAATTTGCCTTACTTCCTGCTCCAAATGTGGATTTGAAACTGTTTATTTCTTCTGTTTCACATGCCACTGTTTGTAAATAATGTTTCGTCGGTCCATAGGATTTTAGTCGAAATTCAGCTTCTTTTGCCAGTCGTGATATTTATATTTTAAGATTTTTACAAATTACATTCTGCAGCAATTTTGCGCTGAGATGTTCCAGTATTCATATGCACTGGTGCCAAATCATTAAATTTCATTACACATTATAGAAAAGGTGTCTTCTAACATTTTCTAACATTCCAAACTCCTCTATACGATTGAACAAACACTGGAAAATGTTTCTGTTCGGTTGCAGTTTTTTATGTAAACGTTATACATATCGAATCTTTCACGAACATAAAATCTAGGCATTGCTGCTAAGAAAATTCAAAACTTTTATTTAATTATTGCGACCTACGACAAAACGGTCGCAAGTTAATAATTATTGACAAACGTCAAGATTTTAAGTTTTTTTTTTCATGGCAACTTAATCAAATGTAAAATTTTTAGTCCTGAAACGCCCTTTGAATGCTCCAAACAGTGGTTTTCTCAAAAATAAGTGGCGTTTAATTGGAAATTAAAGACATTTTGAAAAAAGTTGTTTGTTAATTTCTAATCGTGATTTTTCTGAAAAATGGCAATTTTGTCTTGGGGGCATCGAATTTGTTAAACATGGACAGAAGAACAGGGCTCTTTATTGAACATAGAAGGGGTCGTTTTGAGCAGGCTTTATTCCGTGCATTAACCTAGTTTGTTGTTTATTTATTTATTTAATTTGTATAGTTGTTTGAAAATGTAAACTTTCACCATTATCACACATAATAAAATACTTATCTTTTTTTGCCTTTTTAAATGGTGTATTTAAAATTATACAATCTAAACGTTTCGATAACACTTACAGTTATCTATCTTCGTCAGTAGTAATATTTGTTAAAAATTGTTAAAAGATGTTGTAAACAATTTTGTCAAAGTTGAAAAATTAAAACATAAACATCAGCCTGCTATCAACATAACAGTTTGAGAAACGTATGAAGCCAACTATAAAATTAAATTTTAGTAAAGAATAACTAGGTCATTAAAAATTAGATATTATTAAACTGCCTTAAAGATGAAATCAGAACACTCTCTATGGCGAAAGCTAACAATGTAATTTGTCAGCCAAAAAACACATTTAACAAAATTCAGTCAAGTTATAATGTAAGTGTAAAGTTGTGAAAAACTTCAATTTAATCATCACATCAACTAAAATAATCTAGTTAAATCTAACAAAGAGATATCTTTATCAATAAGTGCAAGTGTTATTGACAATGAAAAGCACGTCAAAAAATTTGTGTAATTAAATCTTTAGTAGATCGAGCAAAACGAATTTGTTATTCTGAATTTTTGAAGGATGAATATAAATATTTAACAAAATAATGGATATTCACTTACAAATATTAATAATGTTATTACACCTCCTAGGCGTAACCTTAAAGAAAAACCAGTTCTTAATGTTGGTACTGATTTTCTTCCTTTTATAGCTAATGTTACAAATAGAATTGAAAAAATCCTAATTAAATATGGCATTAGGACTATTTTTAAACCTACAAGAAAAATTAAAGAACATTTAAGATCACCTAAAGATGTATCAAACCCATTATCATCTTCCGGAGTGTATAAGTTATCTTGTTCATGTGGAAAAGCATACATCGCAACCACAAAACATAGCTTTGATACAAGACGTAAAGAACATATGAGATTTTGTAGATTAGGTCAACCATAGAGGCCTGCTATGAGTGACCATGCCCTGAATAATCTAAATCATGACATTCAATTTGACAATATGGAAATATTGTCAAGACAAACTCATTATTATGTTCGTTTACAACGTGAAGCTATTGAAAAATATAAACACCCTAATAATTTTAACAGACAAGAAGAAAATTTCCGTTTAAATAGGTTTTGGCATCTTATAATTAAAAAAAAAGCATAATGATACGTCTTAATTTTGATTTTAATTTTAACTTTTGGTATGTCTAGGTTTTTTGCTGTGTTTTTCCCAGACCTTGAATCAAATGCTTTACCAATTATATGTTAAATTACCACAGCACTATAATTTAACATAAGTAGTTGAAATTAAGATTAAAATTGAAAATTACAAAAAACGTTCTGCACTATGCTTTTCATTGTCAATAACACTTGCACTTATTGATAAAGATATCTTTTTGTTAGATTTAACTAGATTATTTTATTTGATGTGATGTTTAAATTTGTGAATGCTTCAATCATTTTCAAATTGAAGTTTTTCACAACTTTACACTTACATTATAACTTGATTTAATTTTGTTAAATGTGTTTTTTGGCTGACAAATTTCATTGTTAGCTTTCGCCGTAGAGAGTGTTCTGATTTGTCATCTTTAAGGCAGTTTAACAATATTTAATTTTTAATGACCTAGTTATTCTTTACTAAAATTTAATTTTATAGTTGGCTTTATACGTTTCTCAAATTGTTATGTTGATAGCAGGCTGATGTTTATGTTTTAATTTTTTAACTATGACAAAATTAACAAATATTACTACTGACGAAGATAACTGTAAGTGTTATCGAAACGTTTAGATTGTATAATTTAAAATACACCATTAAAAAACCCAAAAAAGATAAGTATTTTATTATGTATAGTTAACAAACAAAATACACCCACGTACCACACAAAATTAAAAAACACCGAACGCGTTTCGATAGCTCCACTATCATCATCAGCGGTCGACTAGCTTCAAATTATGTGTAGTTGTTTGTTTTGTTTGTAAAGACTTTGAAAATGTATTTATTTCGCATGACCATGTGTGAACATGGATGAATTTATAATTTTTTCTGCACCATGAAAACCCATCTTTCTAGTCTGCCTAGAAAATTTTGGATGCATTGGATAGCCCCTGCTCAATTACGTAAACATACAAGGTTTCATTTTACTAGTCTTAATATCAAAAAAGTTATTAAAGAAATAAAAAAACGCAACTTTTCAGTTTTTTCAGGTTAATTCAAAAACTACAAAAGATATCTGAGATTTCTCTTTAATTGTTTAAAGAGCCTAAAATGGCGCAACTTTTTCCTTATTTAACTAACCCTGTATCTCTTACGGTTTCCGAGATCCCAATGTAAAAGTGACCACCCTGTATACAGATGTTTTTGCGAAATGAAATTAACTCTAGCAAAAAAAAACACAATTGAAAACAAAAAGCCACAATTTACTGACAAACGATTTCATCGTAGTTGTAATCATCAGTATCAAAATTTAGAACATTGAAACACGGGAATTCAACTTAATGTTCTCATTCACATATGCTAATTTGGTTTAATTAAATATGGAGGTTATATGTATAATTCAATTCCATAAAGTGTACCTACTACACTTTTTACGTATTACAACCTGTTTGTTTATATAACCTTCTTTATTATTATAACCTAAAGCAATAACTTAAATGTGAAGGTTAAAGAACAACGATACCATAGATAGAAGGTATACCAATATAGAAATATCTAAATTTCATTTTTTTTTACAGAATATGGACGAACATGTCAGGATATTGGATGTTTAAGTAATGAAGTTTGCGTTCTTAAGGAAAAAACGTGTACGACGTATAACAGAGACGAGTGTGGAACGTAAGTAGGTATTATCAGAATCACCTTTGACCATGACCATATAGCCTTAAGTGTAGAACTTGTTTGCCCTTGATAGGTATATTATACAAGGATTATACTTTGTACTGTCAGAATAAACACAAATGTATATCATTAAATTATAGAACAAATAATTAGTAAAATTATAGATTGAAAACAAAAACTTCAATTAATAATGTTATCAAAGCCTTTTTTTAGGTACCTAAATCGTGTATTTATAAATATATAATGTATGGATAAATTATGTAGTGTGGGAAATATTTAATTATATCGACACAATTTAAATGTGTATGATCGTATTAATACTATAATCATAGATGTAATATATGCTATAACTTAGCCTAATTTCCCGTTTGAGCGGAAATTGTAATACCTTGTATATATTTTTAAATTTCGGTAGAATTTTTCATTCCTTGCATAACATGTATATTTAGTAATACCGTGATATATTTAAAAGCGTTTTGTTATTTATTTATCGAGTGATTATTATTTATTATTGGTGTCAGCAGAATGTTTTAAAACATTTGATTATACCGTGTGCCCCGGATAAAAATAAACAGCATGGGGATCTTGTAAACCGTTAGAGTTACAAAGATGTTCAAATTAGGAAAAAGTTGCGTCCCACCGAACCTTGTAAAATGACCGAAAATTCGGGATTTCGTTTTAATTTTTTTTTTTTCTAACTAGTTGAAAAGGTATGACAAAATAAATTTCACATTCTCATTGCCACTTTTTCTACTCTACAAGTTGACGTTTTTTGATTTTCAATCTGACGTTTCGTTTTTTCGCAACCATCATCAACTTCATTTTTTTAAATACTTAGTCCAAAAAATTTGTTTTATTCTTAGTAAACTCTAATTTTAATTCTAAATCCAATGACATATCACACTTAATATTTTTCCGACGTTTCAGGCTAAAAAACCATGAACCTGATTTTTTTAAATACAACCCTGGTTTTTTTATAACTTACTTTGGAAGACTTTTGCATCCCAAATTCATTGACGTATTGCAAGTAGCGATCCGATCTAATTGCGTTTTGGTGTAATTTAAGGCACTTTTTTATTTTTTTGTTACGGCCCTGTCTTACGATAATTTAGTTTTGGTTGGTTTGCAACAACATAAACGACATATTACTTATTTTTTAAATTACTTCGTTTGACTTTTTTTGATTTTCAAGATAAATGGTATTTTAGGCTGTTCAAATGACCATTTAACCAGAAAGAAAATGCAGTTCGTACAAGCAATACCTATAAATGGAGAGTAGAAGACGGACACTATCCCCACTCCTTTTTTTACGTCACAAGCCCCGCCCCCTTTCACTTTTTTATATGCCCACGTGGGGGACCGGATTTTCCACCCTTATTTTTACTCGCTTACGTGTAGGACGTATTTTTCCACCCCTATTTGTGCACATCCACGTGTGAGACCGCATTTTCAACCCTTTTTTATCCCTAATTATTTTTTATATACCCTCGTGTGAGACCGTATCCTTTCTTTTCGAAGGCCCTTTTCAACCCTAATAATTTTTACTCGCTTACGTATAGGACGTGTTTTTTCACCCCTATTTTTTACAAACTCACGTGTGAGACCGTATTTTCTACCCTATAGGTCAACCCTAATTCTTTTTTACTCGCTTACGTGAAGGACCGTATTACCTTATTTTTATGATTTCTTTTGGGGTTAAACCTTATGGCTGTATTAAGGACCTTTTGACAGCTAGGACTTTTGCTAACGTGAGGACTGGGGTGGGGGCTGGTCTTGGCTTAGAACTGTATTTAGGGTTGGAGCTTAGGGCTGGTCTAGGGATAAGTCTTAGAGTTTGGTCTTGGTGCTGGGGCTGGAGCTAGGGATAAGTCTTAGGGTTTAGTCTTGGGGCGGGACCTGTAGCTAGGTCTTAGGGTTATTTCTGATGGTATTAAGGTCCTTTTGGTTGTAACCCTGGAGGCTGAGCAGACACATACGCATACAATAATTGCATAATTAATAAGATATTATTATTATCGGTCCTATTGTTTTAAAACGGTCATATGCTACTGGAGAAAACGTTTCTAATAAGGAGATGAGATAGCAGTTGTATTAGGATTAATCATACGTGGGGGAATTTGAATGACAGTAAAATTTAATTATAGAACACTTATTTTTATTGTCATAATTAAAAAAAATCCTTAGCGAGCTATAAAAAAAAATTACTGACATTCCTAATGAAGCAAAAATTTTTATTAAGTTAATTAATTACATTAACAGTTTGTGTTTTCTAAAACGCATATTAAAAACATAGTTTACCTGCATTGAAATAATATCCATCCGTCCGTTAAGAATGTTGTACGCCTTAATATTTTTTAAAGAAACTTAATGCTTGTGTTTTATAACTGTAATTAAAAATCTGTAAATAAATAAAGGGTTAAGACCACACTTACCAGCTCTGTACTTAAAGAACGTTTTGAGGCACTACTACTTCACGAGTGATAGTCACCGCTTTGTGTTGCTTATGTAATTAAACTTTCTAGGTTGTGTAAAACCACCTATAATTAGAGTGTAAAATATACCTCATTGTCTTTATTGCACTTACTGCAAATCGTATTTACTTTTCTCTTAAAATAAAACCGGTTTGAAAATATTCATATTGTACACACAAATTGTTTTATAAAAAACCATATTAAGTGTTTGGAATGTTTAAAATTCCATAACAATATGTAGTAAGAAATCACTGTTTACGTTTACTTTTAACTAATTACCGTGTAATTATATAACACTATTTAATTTAATAGTCTAAAAACCAATATAAATGGTTAATATAATTTCTTTTTAAAAACACTAAATAATAAATTTTATATAACACGATTTTTAAAAAACACATGCCGAATTACGCAATTCTTAATTAAAACAATTAAGGTACTAACAAATATTTTTATTTATCAGAATAGAATGATTGGGTAACAGGCATTAAACAATATTTTAATTATCTCATCATTTAGAATTAAACATGTACTAAAATAGTTTTTTACAAAATCAATCATTGATCAACTATGCAATCTAAAATATAGAAACACTAAGACATAAAATCCACATACATCCGAATGATAGTCTTGTAGTATTTTTTTATTGTATACGAAGCATATGGAATTCTTCTCTAGGAAATGTAAATGATATCCTTGCGGTGCTCGCCCAAAGGAATCAAAATACTCGTCAATGTAGATAGCGGTCCAATGCTGACCTGGCTTGTTTGCAGGATCCGTGTTTACGATAATTGCACACGGTCGAGGTGCGTGTTTCGGTAATTGATTAGAAGCACATACAAGCCGAAACACATTCTTCTTGTGGCTGGGGATCGATTTCAAGCATCTCAACACTTGTACCGCATACATCTTTGGAATTGGTATGTGTCCAGTCTTGTAGTAGTAATGCGTTTTCCAGTGCACACATAGGCTCAGTGATGTTATGACTTAAACAGCTATATGCTTTTGCTTCCTTTTTCAACTGTTTAATCGACGGACAACCACTCTCCTCCAGGTTTACTATTGGTTTGTTAAGAAACCTTAAAAACTGTTGTTTTTCACTACCCTTAACGTGAATCTTGTTAAATGGGCGCAACACTCTCATCAGCTCCTCACGGAAATTGTTGTAATGTACATGGCCCCACCACCATTTCAACCCATGATAATTATCTTCAATAAATTTTATCTGTCGTGACATGGATCCTGATATAAAGTAGCCTCGTGGTGGTTTTATTAGCATCAACGATAAACGACCGTGATCTGTAACCACGGCAATTTCTTTAGGTATGAATTCGTTGTTAACACCACTAAACCCTTGCATGTCCAAGTATACGTCCATCTTCTATCGGTTGCTGCTGTACACTGAAGCTTTGCAGGTTAGAGTTACCACTTTTAACAGCTAAAATCCACAACGACATTCCGAGGTTTATCGATCTCGATCACATTATCGAATTCTGCGTACACCAAACAGTTAACGGTTACGGTGAGCACTTCTTCAAACCCGACTTCCAGCCGAAGGGACCCGTTTCTAACTAAATTCCAGTGCGTGCTAGCGTTTGCAGACAAGTCAGGTGTTAGGTCAAAGGCCATTAAACAGTAGCCGTTGGGATAATCACTTCTTGATATATCGTTACCTTCATTCAAAAAATGAATACCCGTACCAGAGAATAAGGTGTGGTACGCTCTTACGTATAAACCATTAGCTGTAAAATCTGGTTGTAAGGCCTTCGAAGGAATTTGTTGTCCGTCAATACATAACGACATGTAGTTAATATTGCAGTGATGAAAATTGAACGGATTTGAGGGGTAGTCACCGTTGAAGGCTTTATTTGCTACAAAGCCTACGATGCATCGTTTAGGTAACTGACCCAGGAAAACATTATCTAATGATTTTCGCTGTATGCCTGCAGGTATAGTTAACACTTTTACGTCGGTCCTTGTAACAGGATATTTTGCGGCTGTTGTTTCTAAAGCTTTAGCGTGCGCGATTAGAATAGTTGGATTGATTCGCATACGTCTCACCAGTAAACTAGCGTCTATAATTCGCGTCTTGTAATTTGAAGCGTGTGCCGCCATTAGGCTAAAGGTATCTCTTGATCGTACAAATTTAGTCTTTAACTCAACACCACTTATGAGAAACTTCGCTTGATTAAACAAATCCGAGTGCACGTGACCAATCATCTCTATCTGTTTACCGGTAGCCGCAAGTGCTTGACGTTTTGAAAAACCGTTATTTGCGTTTCCCAGTGTATTCATCTGTCCAGCTGTATCATTGTGCCATAAGGTACATCCTAGATGTGAACTCTTGGCCTCCTTTCCATAATTTAGCAGCGTTTCGATATATGAACGGTAGGCGTAGGTGTTGTTTGGTTGTGACACCATCTTCTGATTTAAGTAAACCTCCACCTGTGAGAAAAGCGAATGCATCCAATTGTTTACCGGTGCTACAACATCAGCGTCTGTAAGTGCTGTATCATCATGCTTTAGAACCTTAGCTGTAATGTACAGCATAGTCTGGCTTAAATCTATATAATCGTTTCCATTTCCGGGGACTACAAATTCTATTGGGGCGTCATCACTCAGAGCTGATAAGGGTTTGTAAAATATCCACTCGCCACTCTCGATACTTGTCTGCGTCGATGGTAAAGCGAACAAATCCAATTCGGACTTGACGCATTCACACGATTGTGCATGTAGAAAAGCCATTATCTTGAAAATATATCGTCGTAAGCAGACTTCTTCTTAGCAACAGGTCGATCCTCTATGACGTCACCAAGAATATTAGCACCCGTTCTAAGAGCTTCTTTACCAATAGCCTTTGCACCAGACTTAAATAACGGTATTATACTTCTAAATATACCACCTAACCAGCTCCCTATTCCATGATCGTGTTGATAGGGCACACCTCTGTAAATAGAGCCGATACCGTTACCGGCCTGATTCATGTAATATTGCTGGTAAGGGCAAACCATTATTGTACTTTCTTAAAGTGTAGCTTCAGGCACGACGTTCCAAACTCGAATGGCATTGCAGCACCTGTATCTGTTTTTATATTAATCTCGATGTTTTCAAATTCCTGCGTCATTATAGGTATGTAGTGTGCAGGCGAGATAACCACATCTTTATGACCCCATAAGCATAGTTTTCTGAAGTAATATTTATTATACGCATAAGCGGAGATAAAACATCACCCACAACTTGCGGTTCAACGATGTCGCAATAAACAAACATCAGAGTTGGTAAGCCTATCCATATACTAGCGGGGTGAGGGGGTATTGGTTCCATGGCTATGTTCTGATACGGTCGATAACCCAATTGTAAGACTAGACGTTGTGAGAATCCGAATAGCGAGAGCCGATTTTTAATCTCGTAGTGACGCGTTTAGTTAGATTATGATATTCGATTGTTAGCAATTTACTTATTAGTACATGGTTATTTAGCTCGCTGATAATTTCTTTTATGCTGGCGTAATTTCCCGAAGCGAATCGTATCACGTACCAGCCATCTTCAATATAAATGATCTCGTTGTCGAGTTGAAAATATTCTGCGGCCTTTTTTAATATCGTTTCTAACATGTTCTCGTCGTCAGGTGGCTCTGTTCTATAATAAATTAAATTATCTGTTGCACTTACAGCAGCAAAAGTACATGGGTATTGAATTTCCGATATCCCTACAACCCACGAGCCCGTTAATCTTATTCGTTTTGGCAGTTGCGTAATAAAACTTGACGTCATATTACCTGGAAAATACGTCATAGAGCTATTACTCAATAAGGTAAGATAAAACTCCATTTTTTATATATCTCTCAGCTGCGAAGCTAATACCCAGTTATTAAATTTGTCACTGTATCCACGCCACTTGACCAAGTATTGTTTATTTCGGCCACAACCCTTCTCAGGTAGAATCTTATCGACTTTGAATAGAGTATCTTTATCAACCGTAACAACTTGCAATTCTTCTTCGTAAAGGTGCCCTCAACAGGATCGTTATTAAGATCGATTATTCTATAAACTGGTGGTCTTCTTTTTATCACCGTACTAATTGTAAAAACTTCATCGCTCCAATTCGTTTCATATCCCTTCTCAAAGGTGTACTTAGTTCTGGCGATTCTGACATGCTCACCGACTTTATATTTAGGATGGCGTACTGGACCTAAACCTTTCGCGTACAGGTTATTCCACACTTCCAAAATGTTTTTATCGTTTACTGCCGCGGGGGCCATCTTTATACTTGAATGAGGACTATTGTTGTAGGCAGTCACAAGTCTTTCGAGTACATCAATATATCTGTAGGAATTTTGTAAGTGAAATAACGCCACATCTTTGTTTTCAATGTTTTATTAAATCTTTCAACTACAGATGCTTTTACATCAGGGTTATTTGTTACATAGAAGTCAACGCTGGGCGATACAGAAACATCATACCTTTGCGTGTTTCCGATAAACGCTCGTGGTATATTTATCTCTTTAATGTACGTCGCAAACTGACGCCAACCGCGCGGATTTGTGGTTTTTCGTTTTCTTAACGTCTCGTGAACCAGATCGATAATGTTGGAATGTGGTATGATTTCACCTTTTATTGTGACAGTGCCCCTTTTATCCCAAAAAACTTCGCTGTTCGTATTCAGTATATGTAACAAATTCGCGCCTTTTCTCTTATATGAAGGCGGAAGCGTTGATACTATCTCGTCGTCTGTCAGACCTTTGCGTTGCGGTAAATCTCTAATATCATCAGAAACAGCGTCACCGCTAATTGTTATACTGGTGGGCTGACGTAACTGATTAGAAAAGTGTAGATACCTTTGAAGAACTTGGTTGTACTGCTGCCATTTGTCATGGTCGGTCATTTTAGTTTTTAAAACTTTATCCATATCGTTACCCAGCTGCGTTAAAATGTTGTTTTGTGTAAAATCTGGTGCCTGTAAGCTCTGTATAAAGTCCATCGGTAGAATAATCATCTTCTTTAGAGTGTTTTCTATGGTTATTGAAACAGATTACCCAGAATTCCGCCGAGTAATGGTCCTAACAGCAGTGGTAGAAATGCACCACCTTTCTGTACAAGAAACTGTTTCTTCTTTTTTATAAATTGGCCTCGCTGTGCCAAGCGTCTTAAAGTGTGCTTATGTTGAGAGAGTCGCTGCTTCTGATCAACTGACAGAGGTACACGACCTTTTAAAATGTTATGTGCACACTCACAAATACACTCTACCTGTTTACTATCCAAACATTTCAATAAAGCGTTACGTTGACTTTTACTTAATCGGGCTAATGCACGTAGGATATCAGTGTTCTCGATTAAAACGTCAGCCATCATATATGATGCAATCTTTATGACTGTGAGACTTAAACCCTTTTTCGCTATATATACCTGGCAGATATCTTGAGGCCCGAATATGTTTGTTCTATAACGTAGCACATCCGGTGTATTCTGTTTTAAATCGAACAATAAATATCCGTGTGGGCTTGAAGTAGCATCTTGGTACGCGGCTTCTAAAAATTTTGGGTTGTCCGGCGAAATCTGTCTTGCTAAATGCTGTATCTGTGCTCTGTCACGTGGGTTCTTAAAGAAATTATGTAATGGGCGTTGAGATAAATATCCCGCTGTCCACGTCCTTGATGAAATATGTTCTGCGTTAAGAAAAACACACTTAGATTTCGATGATGACTGCCCTTTGTAAAAATATCAACCACAGAGCCGTTAGTTTCCGCATTAGATCGTCAATTATTATTAAGACAGGTTTTCCCCGTCAAACTGTTCCATATCACGTAAACCATTTTGAAACTCAACAGAGAGATCTTTGAATAAAGGCTGCCACTCACTGTAAAACCAGATAATTTTTTCAAAACCTGTATCGCAGGCGGTTTCGATATTTTTTAGAAAATCAACGATAAAATACGATTTCCCACATCCCGACGGACCTGCAACTATCGCCGAAAAGGGGTGCTTAAATTGACCCTCCATCTTGAATCGCTAAACGATACTAAGAGATACTCCACCAGCAGCTTCGTTTAAATAGACAAATGCCTTGCGGGCTAATAGTTGTGTTTGTGAGTTTCCGTTTTTTCGTGTTTGCGCATTTGTATGCTAGCGGTTTTTTTTCGTGTTTACGAATTTTAGTGATTTCGTATTTGCTTGTTTTTTCGTCTGCACTTGTTTTTGAAATAGACAAATGCCTTGCGGGCAAATAGTTGTGTGTGTGTGTGTGTGTGTGTGTGTGTGTGTGTGTGTGAGAGAGAGAGAGAGAGAGAGAGAGAGATAGCGTATCTTACAAGATACAATTTAAAAGAGCACAATTGCCTAACCTCCAGGGGTTACAACCAAAAGGACCTTAATACCATCAGAAATAACAGGTCCCGCCCCAAGACTAAACCCTAAGACTTATCCCTAGCTCCAGCCCCAGCACCAAGACCAAACTCTAAGACTTATCCCTAGACCAGCCCTAAGCTCCAACCCTAAATACAGTTCTAAGCCAAGACCAGCCCCCACCCCAGTCCTCACGTTAGCAAAAGTCCTAGCTGTCAAAAGGTCCTTAATACAGCCATAAGGTTTAACCCCAAAAGAAATCATAAAAATGAGGTAATACGGTCCTTCACGTAAGCGAATAAAAAAGAATTAGGGTTGACCTATAGGGTAGAAAATGCGGTGGTCTCACACGTGGGTGTGTAAAAATAGGGGTGAAAATACACGTCCTATACGTAAGCGAGTAAAAATAATTAGGGTTGAAAAGGGCCTTCGAAAAGAAAGGATACGGTCTCACACGAGGGTATATAAAAAATAATTAGGGATAAAAAAGGGTTGAAAATGCGGTCTCACACGTGGATGTGCAAAAATAGGGGTGGAAAAATACGTCCTACACGTAAGCGAGTAAAAATAATAGTGGAAAATCCGGCCCCCATGTGGGCATATAAAAAGTGAAAGGGCGGGGCTTGTGACGTAAAAAAGGAGTGGGGATAGTTTCCGTTTTCTACTATGGAGTAATAAATTAATGGAGTGTTGTAGTTTTACTGGAAATCTGAACTGTTTTGAATGGTGGAAGGCGGGGATGTGTACTTCTACAAAAGCAAACCAACTTGAAGAACTTTAAATTGTATTAACTACAAAAGATTTATACGACTTCAAATATTTTGAAAAATTGACATTAATTTTTAACTTGTTGCTGTATCAAAATAAAAAAAAATATGGTCACTTGTTCACTTTTTAAAAATAAATACATAAACACACTTAAAAGTAATGGTAAATATTTTTATTTATAAACAGGTATTCTAATATGTAACACATAGTAAGAAAATAAGGAAGCTGAAGAATAATTAAGTTTTAATATTCTAAGGAAGTTTCTCTTCCCCATAGATAATTCAAACATAAAAGGTGAAAAGCACCTATTAATTATTTATGTCGATAAAATGCACGAGCTCTTATCGAAAACAAATGTAAACCACACGTAAACAAAGCGTTCAGTACCGAGGGTGACGTCACAACGCAGCCGCCGCCGGTCCAATGTACGTTAAAGGCAAATCAGCTATCCTTTAGTTAGCTTCCCTCGAGCATAGAAGGATGGTTTCAGTTCTTTCTTTGTATTATCGTTATTACAACGGGTATTGTGCTGCTGAATTATATTCTTTGATACCATCTCGTGCTATCTTTGCGAGACACACTCGGTTCGCTCATTCACATCATCAGTATGCTGTACAAATCTCCACTTGTACCAAACGGGCGCAATCCACATTTTCTACACGGCTTCTAAACTCTGGAATGATCTCCCTAGAGCCTGCTTTCCTCTCACTTATGATATGAGAAAATTTAAGGTAGCTGTTCATAGGCATCTATTGGCAATTCATTATCCCTCTATCCATCCTCCTAAGTGTTCCTGAGTGCTTTAGCACGATAGGCCAAATTTAGCCTGTTCAGGTCCACAATCATAAAAAGAAAGAGTTTAGGTATTGTCGTTGTGTTTAACATTGCGTTCCAAGCTATTTTCATAAAAATTTCCTGGGGGCCACGTCAATTTTTCCGAGTTTATTATTTTTTATCTATTCGTATTAGTGTTTATGTACAACTAAATGTATTTTCAATGTTTTTTTTTACTACATTAAGTTTTTTGTCCGTCACCCACATATGGGTGACATGGCCCCTGGGACCTATTTTCATATTTTTCCATGTGGGCCACATCACCCGTTTAGGGGTGACGGTGTTTTTTGTTTTAACTCCTTTTTGTTGCAGGTGTGTACTGAGTTCTTAGAAAGAGACAAGTAGTGAATAGTTAGGTACTTTTAGTGCGTGAATAGTAAGTGACAATGAGTAAGCGGCAATGATGAGCAGCAGGACAATATTGCAGATGTCTTACAGGAGATGACTCTGGAGGAAGAGCGAGAAGCTGCATCAGAAGAACCAGACAATCTCGTACCACCAGAATGTATTTTTGGTCTACGTATGAAGGCAGACACAAAAACTTTGAGTTTGCTGGAATCTATGGGGTACAAAAGATATTTCGCCAGACGTTCCCCTCTAGGTGTATTTTCCCTTTTGGTGCATAGATGGGATTAGTAAAAATTAGTTCTCTCCAAAATTATTGGGCCAAAAGCGGTATTTACAAAAACGAAATTCCGCCTTCAACTATGTCAAGAAATCGGTACCAAATGCTTTTATCAATAATCCATTTCAACAATAATGAAAACACTCAGGTTGGAAATCGCCTGGGAAAAATACAGCCGTTAGTAGACATATTGGAACGCAAATTTCAAGAACTGTTTATGCCAAACCAGGACATCGTTATCGATGAGACGCTTGTGCCATGGAGAGGCCGACTAATCTTTAGGCAATATATTCCTAATAAAACACATCGCTACGGCATAAAACTATTTAAGTTATGCTCCATTGATGGGTATACATGCTGCATAAAAATTATTATTAATTTTATTAAATACATAAATAAAAAGTTTACCTCTAGTAGGATTTGAACCTACGACCTGTACTTTGCTAGAGTACCGCGCTAACCAACTGCGCCATCAAGGTTCAAGCCCCAGAAGAATGTAGAACAATTGCAAACATGTGTTACCGAAACCTTCCACAGCATCAGTCCAAAAATACTGTCCAATGTACTTGAATCCACTGTACGGATATGTTACCTGTGCCTTGAATGTAACGGTTCACAATTTGAGCATTTGCTATAGGTAAATTTGCTGTGGTGGACATTTTATAAATTTATGTATTTATTAATAGGTATCCTATTGTTAAAAATTATAAATAGTTTCCTGTTTCTGCGAAAGTGTTGTTTAAAGATACCTTCAGAGTCAGCTCAAACAGTTCATGTTGTAGCAAACTAACCAAAACTAAATTATCGTAAGACAGGGCCGTGACAAAAAAATGAAAAAGTGCATTAAATTACTCCAAAACGCAATTAGATCGGATCGCTACTTGCAATACATCAATGAATTTGGGATGCAAAAGTCTTCCAAAATACGTTATAAAAAAACCAGGGTTGAATTTAAAAAATCTGGTTGATGTTTTTTTATCCCGAAACGTAGTAAAAATATTAAGTGCAAAAATATTAAGTGCGATATGTCCTTTGATTTAGAACTAAAAACAAATTTTTTGGACTATTTAAGAAAAATGAAGTTGATGATTGTTGCGAAAAAACGAAACGTCGGATCGAAAATCCAAAAACGTCAGCTTGTAGAGCAAAAAATGTAGCAGTGAGAATGAGAAATTTACTTTGTCATATCTTTTCAAATAGAGCCAGAAAAAAATAAAAACGAAGTCCTGGATTTTCGGTTTTTTCAAAATATTTTCTAAAGTATTCGGAATTTCCAAAATTTTTAAACCGTCATTTTGCAAGGTTCGGTGGGTCGCAACTTTTTCCTGATTTTAAGATCTTTATAACTCTAACGGTATACAAGATCCCCATGCTGCTTATTCCTATCCGGGACACTCGGTATAGGGTGTAAAACTAGTGCGTAATTCTTATACTGCTCCGTAACTATTTTAGATAGAGAAAATCTTTAAATATGAAAGTTGTCTGTTAGCTTCTTCTACGTAACCTAAAAATGTATACAATTCTACGAGGTGTTGAATTTTCTGATACCAGTATGCAACTTAAATATTATAAATTGAACACCCTGTATATTTTTTAATACTCTTATTCTGTCATCAATTGCCTATCTGGTAATATGTTTTTTTTTAATTAAGTTCAGCCGTTACAGAATTGTACTTACTACTTTTTAGGAAAAATATGACATATGCAAACACCACGAGTAAAATCTGTAGCGGTCACATTGTGGCAGATTAATTAAAAATATTATGTCAAAAGTTTGTCAATATCATCTACTGTCACTTGTCACTTGTGGTACAATAACTTATATTTCACTTGGCTATAACTCAATTTTTTTAAATGGATTCAAATAGAGAAATAAATTCTCTTTCGATTTTATATTGGGTTTCGTATACCTAGAGTTGACACGTTTTAAAGTATTGCAGTTTTAAGAATAACAAGACCGTGTTAGGCGAATTGCAATTTTTTAGAGGGCTGTGAAACCATCTGCAAAGAAACAAAAGCAATGATCTGGCATATTACTTCGCAGTAAATTAGCATTTGTGTGTTGTGCTGCATAAGTTCACTGTTTATGCATCAGAATGAATGTTTCTAGGGAAGAGTGTGTTGATATGATGTATTAGGAGAATGTCATCGAAACTCTCTTTTTGCATTCCAAAGCTATGCTCAGAAATATCCTGACAGAACAACAGGCAGCGTTAGTTATACAAAACACATACGTACAAGACAATTTTGTGAGTGGATTAATAATAAATTGAGTGCCGAACCAGATTTTTTGAACTGTGTCCCTTTTACCGATGAGGCGACTTTTAGTAACAGAGGCCTCCCTGATCAGCGAAATTTCCCACATTACGCTACCGATAAGCCCGAATTCATCGGAGCAGTTGATCATCAACCACAAGGTGTTGGTCCTAATTTTTTTAAAACCATCATGGAGATCCACTTACTTGAGCATGAATTGATTGATTTACTGCAACATTCACAGATTTACTCCACATTTGACGCTAAATGTTCGAAATTTTTTTAAATATCTAATGGTCGCTGAATTGGACATGGTGGTCCATAGATCTGGTGTGCTAGATCTCCAGACCTATCTGTACTAGATTTTTTCCTTTGGGGCTGTATTAAGGACAACTACTGGCGAAGATATGAAAGAGAGAATTCGTAATGCTTTTCGCCAAGTGACCCACGACATGCTAATTGATTTACGGAACCAATTCAAATGTGCTTGCAACAAAATGGCTGTGTGTTTAACACTTATTGTAAATTGCTGTAGTATTTCTTCTATTAATTACATTACGTAGATGTCAAAATTTTGGAATAAAACTAAGTCATTGCTTTGTGTTGATGATTTGATCAACTTGTTTTTTTTTATGATAATCTTGCAATAAGCAGAAATCTCGGAATATTTAACAAAGCCTTGTAAAATTACAATTCGCATAACAGGTCCTGTTATTCCTAAAACTACAATAATTAAAAAAGTGTCAACTTTAGGTATAGGAAACCCAATATAAAATCGAAAGAGAAGTTATATCTCTATCTGAATCACTTACAAAATACAGAGTGTTGCATTTAAAAAAATTGAATTATGGCCAATCGAAACAGTAAGTACCACTATAGCAAACACCCTGTATAACGGAATAAAACTTTTTATTTTTCGGATAATAGTAGATAATCTTGACAAACGTTTGACAAAATATGTTTGATTAATCTGTCACAATCTGGCCGCTGCAGATTTTATTCGTTGTATTTGCATAAGTCAAATTTTTCTTAAAAAGTTGAGTAACTCTGTAACAGCTGATCCTAATTAAAGAAACAAAACATTACCAGATAGACAATTGATGGCAGAATAAGAATATTTAAAAATATACAGGGTGTTTAATTTAAAATGTTTAAGTTGCACTGGTATTCTAAAATGCAACACCCTGTAGAATTGTAGATACTTTTAGGTTACGGAGAAGAAGTTAATACAAAACTTTCATATTAAAGATTTTCTCTATCTAAAATAGTTACGGAGCAACATAAGAATTATGCACTAATTTTACACCCTGTATATACTACTATAGTATGCACCGTGTCTCACATAAGGCTTTCATTAGAACTTTATAGATATCTGATTTGAATTCATTTTCGATAGTTTGGCGCCGTTTGCGACAAGTGTAACCAAGGCTGGCTGCAGACATATAAAAATTTGGTGTATGTTGTGGGGGCAAGTGTAACATATCAAAAAAGGTATAAACTTTATTGTAGATAATACACAAGTACGTTTTATTATTCAAAACATATTTTAAACTAAATATGATCATTTTTTAAAAAACTTATTTAACGTTTTAGGAATTCAAAAAAACTTAAAAGGTTAGCGCCCCACGAGGACTAATCTGCGGTTCGGGCAGCGCAATTTCAGTGTCACACGACATTAACTGGTGTTGGGACTTTTTTTAAGATTGAGATTATGGGCTCCGTCGACTCAGCAAAATTTGTAATTTACCAACATAATAAACTTTATTTTTTTTTGTTGAAAAACGGACTAGTACTTTCAGTTTCTTAGTTGTCACAACTTCATCGTCTAGAGCTCTTCCTTTTCTTTTATTATCATGCGTTCTATGTAATCCTCATAAGTTTCATCATCTTCTTTTGGTTGCACGCCACTAAGACTATCTATCCATTTCCTCTTTAGTCGTACTTTCTGAGTCACTCAATTTCTTTTTCTTACGCTTAACACCTTTGGCGTTTTCCAGTTTCTTCTAGTTTTTTCTTTCTCCAACTTTTGTTTTTCTTCCTCATTTCTTAATTTAAGCTTATAACTTTCAAGGGAAGTTATAATTTCTGCGCCTAATGCTACTTTTACAGGTCGAGGTGTGCTTTATTGATTCTAGAAGGAAATCTTGAAACTAGACTTCTTTTTCTTCTTGTCGAGTGGTGCTGTTGGAAGATGCAATAGAAACGACTATGGTAGGATCACCATATTTTTAACTCCTAGATTTGTAGCTTGCACTGATTTCTTCTTAGTGTCTTCATATTTTTTGACATTTCAGGATTATACTTAGATTTATTAATCACATTCCTGTTAGATGGATGAATCCTCCCTTTGGGAAAACCCGAGTTTTTGAAATCAGTATTGGTTTCATCCCAAATCTGTCCAATTAAGATAGAAAAATCGTGTTATGGGATTTTTGGTCTATGTTGGATTTGGTCTTTCTTGAACTGCGTTACGTAAAAAATTTTCAAGCAAAAATTGACGCATAGGCTAGTGTCCATCCACCTGTCGTCTAAATGCGTAAGTGCGTAAGCTATGTTGGGGAAATCTTCAGTTTCAGGGACCACCCAGCTATCCCAAATATTTTGGCCCTTTTAGACTATCAAGGGTGTTAGTTTGTCATCGCTTGCATATCCACCCATTAGAATAGTTGTATTCTCTCTGCCCGGGCCATTTGTCACTCATGATGATGGGTAATTCTTTTAACCAACTATTTTGCGCTTCGAGGGACCCAAAAATAAGCTGAATTTTCTATATTATAGATTTGACTGGGCTTATCGTGCAAATCTAATTGATCCAATTAATTTTTCCAAATGTCAATTTATTGGTCATACCATGAACGGGTCACTTGCTTTTTTACCTGTCTTCTCCGGAACGCTATTGTTGAATGCTCTTTGTTAGATTATTCATTTGAACATGTAATCCAACACTTTCTATTACCTCTTTTCTACTGAGGCCCCAGCTCCGTTTTTCTATAGTTCTGAATCCATTTGCCACTTCTTGTTCGTATTGCTCTGGGATAACTAGAGGCCGTCCGTGAGATTTTCTCTCTTTCCTCTGGTTGCTGCCACATGTTTTTGTAGAGTTAACTATGGTATTAAATATTTTTCTGAAGCACTATGCACAGTAATTCTTTTACTTTCAATTTCTTACAATAATGTTTTTTAATTGGACCGGGTATAACACTGCACACGATTGGTCTTTTTTGGAAAACACGCACCATTTCCCATAAAGTTAAAATCTAAACTAAGAGAAAACTTATATAGGTTATTTATAAACACAATTACACTTACCCCAGGGCTAACAGATGCTCCTTGTATGGATTTAGGAGGGACAAGTGTAACCAGTATTTAATTTTTTAAGACTGTCATGGACAATTTTTTATTCTAAATATGGCATCCTGGTCAAAATCTATCTACTACGGTACAAATCATACCTGCTAAAAAACATGAATTGGTAAAGCAAAATCTTAAATTTGTCGGAATATTGCTAAAAGCAAATTTTGCTCGAACTCGAAAAAAAATTGCGGTGGTTACATTAACCGCACTATTACACTTACCCCACTGCACTAAAAGATGTGTACGGACTTAAAGTAATGCACAGAAAAAAATTATCTAGCTGAAGTGTCGAACCTGAGATCTCGATTTCCGGCAGAACGATCCTGCCCGGAGATGCCAATTTCCCAGTTAGAGGCATATTTTTTTAAACTTTCACAGATCCAGATTTAGTACTATGAACTATATGTTTACAACCGTTTTTGAAAAATATAAATATATGCGGTTGCCTTTAATTTGTATAATACGGTCTATAACATTTAACCGGTTCGAACGATGTGATTTTCTCAAGTTTAGATTATCTGTTTCAAAAATAATTCTGTGAGTTACACTTGAAGGATATTATTAATCATTCGCAGAGTTTACATTTTCCGTTAAATTACACTTAAAATGGGTATTTTTTGTAAAATTTAGTTGTAGTGAAAATTTATGTTTCTAGTAAATTTGTCATAAAATATGCTTTTTACAGGTACCCAACGTGTGAAAAAGCAACTAACGTTGTAGCTTCTTGCGCAACATATGTATGTCCACCTAGCCAAACTTGCAAAATGGATGGATCTCGTCCAAGATGTTATGAAAACCAAGGTAGTAGCCACAACTTATGGTTGATATCATAGTACGTTTACCTATAAACTTTAGGTGCTACAGGAAATCGTGAATATAAACGTCCAATAGAAAACTATCATCCAATTTCACCTGATAGTGAAAACATGCCAAGTGCGCCTGTCTTCCCATCTAATCCAAATCAACAGCAACCATCAAATCCAAATTATCCTCAATACCCACAAAATCCCCAATATCCACAAAATCCCCAATATCCACAAAATCCCCAATATCCACAAAATCCCAGCTACCCCAATTCTGGAGGACTATACCCTCAAGTTCCAACAGGTGGAAAACAAACAACACCTCGTCCTAATGTGTATCAACCAGGTCAACGTTACCCTGTTAGTGGTGGTGGTTATACTGGTGGTCAAATTGGCTCAGGTTATCCTGGTTATCCAGGACAAGCAGCAAATATCCCTCCAAGACAAGGTGGTGGATATCCAGTGCAAGGTGGAGGTTATCCAGTTCAGGGTGCTGGTTATCCAGGTTACTCTGGTCAAAATGTGTATGGAAATACAGGTGTTCGATATCCTGCACAAGGTAGTTATCCAAATCAAGGCTATTATCCATCGCAAGGAAATTACGGTCATACAGTAAATAAACCACAACCTGACTCTGGTTCATCAATTTTGGATAAAATAACAAGTTCTCTTAAAACATTTGGTACGAATATTCTCAAAGAAGCGTTAAAAATAAAATTGTAAGTCATTATCTGTTACAGGGCTATTTTGGTGTGCACTAAAATATTTGACTGCCCGAATTTACGGTGTTTAAACGTAAATCGCCTTAATAGTTAAGTTATGGCTGCCTTATTAAAGAGAGTGTTTGGTTATTTTTTTAAATCTTAGGTGAAAACTGAATATTAGAACACTAACTACCTCTGGTACAGATTTTTTGCCAATGTTTCACTTACTAAGTAAGGTGAACTATAAAATATTTTTTTATTTGCAAATTTGTACAATATATGTTAATAAAGAGTATTACCTACGTGGTATTTACTACTAATATATGTATGCTTTACTCTGTATGGTGGCAGCTACTTTTCTATTTTTGTTTGTTTGCATGGTTTTGTTTAATTTGCCAAATAGCTCTAGAACGGATTAATTTTATTTAACGTCTTGCTAACATTAAAGCCAAGGTTCGCTTTTTATTTTTTGTTTGTATTGTTGCTCTACATATATGTACTGATCTTGCCATAATACTCATGTAAACATTGTTAAACAAATGTCTAATAAAGATTTTAGATGTTTTACTTATTAACACCTAACTTTTCTTTGCACTTTAACCAACACTAAAACATACTTCATTTACGGTGTGCGTTTCCTGGAGTAACTAACTTTTAAACGTTACAGTATTCTTTTGCGCTATATCGCAGGTGAGTACTAACGGCTCCAAATCTACCGAGTTAGCGGTTGACAGAGGAGAACACTGGGTGCACAGGCGTAATATGGTAACCAAGTACCGAAGAAAGAAATGCGAGAGAAAGATACGCGCCAAGAGTTTTATATAAGTGGAAATTTTTATACCTTATTATGAATTAAGTTAGTCCATGTACTTTTTTCTAACTTAATATAGTGGTACTATCTACTTTAATTTGATAAAATTTAACCTCCCAAACTCAAACTAAACCTTATGTATGTATATCACAGGCCTATACATTGCAACCTCTTATATAAATCCCCTATCGGTCCTAAAATCTACTAAAACTATGTACATATACATTCAATGGTCGAGTTCCAACACAATTTATTTAATCTATCAATAATTCCAATGATAAAAAAAAAATTAAATCTGCTATCAGCACATGATCATTGACTTATTTCAATGTTATATAAAAAAAAAATAATATCTTAATTGAATTTAATAATCCTGTACCAGGTATTCCTTCCGGATTACGTTATGCGCAATCATTCATAATATATTCCAAGGTAAGTGTGGTACTATAACGTTCCAATCTCCTTGAACTACAGTTGATTTCTTGATAAACCAATTTATCTCCGTTACAGTAATTAAGGTATACAACTGTTTTTACACTGACCAGTGAACACTTGCTTTCACTTACAGGCATAAAAAAACTTGAAGTGTATTTGAACTTCAGTATTTATTTCATACCACTGTTCTAATTCAACGCGCGTTTACTTGTTATTTATTTAAGTTCCATGCTTGAATATAGTTAAAACAAATCGCGTAATTCGACGCTTAGTGCTTTTTAAATCTAATATACAATCACTAATAGATTTAAACAACCTTATGTTTAATAATCGCAGACTTTTAATTTTAATATTTGAAAGTTTATATAATTTCAAACTTCGGTTTCACATCGGTATAAAATGAAGACTCTCGGTTCTCACCCTCCAATTCTTTTATACTTGTCGCGTTTCCAGCGTATGAATATATGCGATCCACCAAGGCAAATTCATACACAGCACCTTTTTGGAGGTCTTGTTTAATCTATTTGCTGATGCTCCATTGAATGCATCAAACTACACAACTTTCAGAATAATTTGGTAAATCTCATATGAATTTCCAATTTAATACAAAAATAATAATACAAAAATTTAGATATCCTAATATAAATGGACTAGGTTTTTTACGTAATCAAACTCGATTATAATATCAATTTTTAAATTAAAATTTATCCGGACTTTTTAATCCACCATAATAAATAGTCTTCGTTGAATCGTTGACTGAACAGTCAACGGTTGAATGTACTTTTACAGAAATATAAAGTACGCAAAAATTATTTGTAAAACTATTATGTATTGTTAATTGACCAAAACATGATCTTTCAAACGCTGTTTAATTTGTTTAAATTCTTAACAATTTTTATCAAATTATATATTAAGTTTATTGGCCAGTGCTACCTCCCTTTGTCATTTCTCAAAATAACATGAGCGAGGTTGTAAGCAGCGGCGGCTCGCTATCTTCTACCAATTGGATTTGAAATTATGTTATTAATGTAAATACTAATTTATACTTCATAAAAATTAATTAACAGTTAACTGTTAATCTGTTTATTTTGAACTTAAATACAGGGTGGGTGTCTACTGCGTGCACAGAGGATTTCTCCTTGACTATTAGAGATATTAAAAACGATTTTGGTGTAGTAATACACGATCATTAAACCTACATTATAAAAATATTTAGGTATATACAGGGTGATTGACAAAATATTCGAACCCAAACCTGTGCTTTTTAAACGGAACACTCTGTATATTTTTGCATTTTGGAATCACTTCTACATTTAGAATAAAAGTATAGAAACTTGTATCTGTATCACTAACCGTTCGTCACTTTAGTACCAAAATAGAGTTAATTTTCTAACCACGATGCGAGCGTTGTCACCACGATTTTATAAATTTGTTTATAGCACCTACTATTAATAATAGTCTGTTAAGAAAAACAAACTGGAAATTTTTCGAAAACATGTAAAACTATACAGAATGATTAACTTACGCGAAATAAGGGTCCGTCTTATGGCTATTAAACCTATTATCAATTAGTATCTAATTTTGACGAGGAATCGAAATGTGAAAAATATACTGAGTGTTGCATTTGAAAAATTGAGAAAAATTACATTTCGCGTAAGTTAATCATTCTATATAGTTTTAGGTGTTTTCGAAAAATTACCCAGTTAGTTTGATAGTAGACTATTATTAATAGTCGGTGGTGTAAACAGATTTACAAAATCGTGCTGACAACGCTGGCATCGCGATTCTAAAGTTAACTCCATTTTGGTACTAAAGGGACGATATCTGCGGAACGGTTAGTGATACAGATAAAATTTTTATACTTTTATTCTAAATGTAACAGTGAATCGAACAATGCAAAATATACAGGGTGTTCAATTTAAAAACACAGGTTTGGGTTGACATTTTTGTCAATCGCCCTATATATACCTAAATATTTTTAGAATGTAGGTCCAATGATCGTGTATTACCACACCAAAATTGGTTTTAAATCTTCCGTCCACGCAGTAGACACCCACCCTGTATATGATTCATGTTATATTAACACAAACTGTTTTAATACGTTTGCAATTCATTTTCAACCCCTTCCAGTGGCATGGCTTAATTCTTAAATATATGAATTTCTGTTATGAGATTCGTGTTCAATAATGTGTGGAATAATGTGTACTAGTGAAAGTCACACTGAGAATGCAGTGTGAGTCTTATGGATCACACCGTTGCCAGTTGTCGTTATGCTGGGATCGGTTAAACCTCAATTCCGGTATCAGGCAAATTTCGCCGCTCTCACAGATTCGCTAAAAACTTGTTGGAAGTTAGATGATGTTTATACCTTCGCCTTTGTTTAAATGTTTTCAATAATTAATAATAATAAACAATAAATTTCAAAATTACAAAAGAATTATTTCAGGCAAAGTTAATTTAAGAAAAAATAAACAGAGAATTAATTGTACATTTATAAACAAATAAAATATTTACACTATTTACACCCGACGTTTACTATGTTTTCAATAATTAATAATAATAAACAATAAATTTCAAAATTACAAAAGAATTATTGCAGTCAGACTCAATTTTTCAACATTCACTAAATGACAAATGATATTGAAAATTATAATTTTCGCACTCGCATGGCGCATTTGTCCGCGTTTGAATTTCTTAAATTCCATGTTACCGGTAATAAGTCACAAACAAGACTGAAAATCAGTATTATATTTAGGGTTGTTTGTTTACTTTTCAGTTACATTGAAAACTCATTAAGATATCTTCCCGCATAAGCTTGGTTTGAAATAACGTAAATGCATTGTAAGTAACTTTCTAATTAATACAATTTATTAACGATATTTTGATCGTCTTGAAAATTCATATTTGAGAATTTTGCGTGATTTTTCAACTAAAATTTTCCGATTTTTCAAAATAAGGGCAGTTTACTCTTACGTATCGTTCGCAAAAATAAAAAGTTTTTCATTTGTGCCCAACTTTTGGCGGCACTGTATAATAACTTCAGAGCCGACCCTGTCACAGCCATCGGACAACCGGCAACACAGTGTGCCTGCCTTCCGTTACAAATACATTGCCTATACCCCGCCACACTGCATTCTCGGTGTGACTCGCACTATAGTTCAATGCGTATTACACTTTTGAGCCAAAAACATAAGTGCAGAATTTATTTGACTCGTTACATCTAATATTGCATAACTCTTGTTGCAAACACCCAATACACACACAGCACTCCCATAAGCACATACCGCAGAAGCCACAACTAATGGTGTGTGGTGGATCTCCTTTCAACATCGCCAGGATAGTGATAATTACACAATATTCCTGTGCCATAACACGTCAACTGCGATACAGCCGAGGGGTATAGGGCCTTACACCACACCCTGATAGGCCTGTTCGAGAAGCGGTCCAGGTCCATGTGGGCAATCGCTCTCTACGGATCCGTCAATCCACCGTGGAAGCGGGCTGCAAAGTCAAAAGAAACGAGCTTCCGCTCCGCTTTGGGTAATGAGAGCACCCAGATCAACTACCATCTGCCACACATTCGCTCAAATGCGAGCGACAATGCCTACTGACGTTGGGATGTCCGTTGGCCGTGTCTGACTTGATTCCTGCATTCAACCAAAAACAAAAAAAAACGTCAAATCTGGTAGCATGTCACAACCGGTATTTACTCAATTCGATAATTAGAAAGCCAATGATCGTAAAAACATGACCATCCGCAGTCAGTAATCATAATCGAAATTCCTAGCTAAGTTAACCTAACCTAAGAGAAGAACTCATCTAACTAACCTAAATACAATATATGTAATAAGAAGTATGTACTGGAAATTCTGAATAATGTTCTGGATTGTTTCTGCAATCACTGCAGAAACAACGTTCTACAGAATTTCCAAGACTTGCTCTGTGTCAAGAAGTTCGTGGACTACAATTCGAACATCTCCTTTAAATGTTATTGTTCGGTTTGCTGAATTAAGCGTTGTTTTGTTACTTCTGTTGAATTAAATGTAGTTTCATCGATGTGTTTTGTTGTAATAATAGTAACTCTGTTGCAAGAAAAGCGCAGTTTTGGGACTTGAATCTTTGAATTTTGATACCACTTTTTCTGGAAATAAATTATCAACTGCAGTGCAATACTTTTACATATCGTCACTTTTAGAATTTCACCGGTTGTTGGTAATGGTCTAGTGATGGTAAGAAACTTGGGTGTCAGTCTCAGAGAGTGGCCATTTTGGAAAACCGGCGCCATCTTTAATTTCAGTATCTCAGTATATAGTGAATTTTGAAAATACACCAGGTAGGCATGTAAGGTGTTATTTTATATGTTTTGAGGGTGCTGAAGACGTTACGCATAGTTTAAATACTGGAAAGTGGTTACCAGTGGCGTAATCAGCACCAGAAATTAGGGGAGCAGCGGATCTATGAAAATGTGGATTTATTTGTGCTGGGACTTACAAATAGGGTATTCTTGTTGCATATTGACCTGAACTTGATTTTACACAACTTATACATCTTATATTGTGTCATATGCGCTGAAAATATGAAAATTGTTTAGCTCATGTCACGCAATATATGTACAAGCTATGCAGGCTATAAGCAATATATACACAGTCCATTACCTGAGCATACTTCTGTATGTCATTCATTTACCAAAGATTCACCCATTTGGATATTGTTGGTAATAGTGTAGTGACTGAAAAAAACTTGGGTGATAGTCTGTGCGAGTGGCCATTTTGGAAAATGGACGCCATCTTTGATGCGAATTGAAAATTCACAGCATAGGCATGTGAGGTGTCATTTTATATGTTTTTTAGGGTGCTGAACACGTTCCCGATGGAATAAATACTGAAAAGTGGTTACTAGTTTATTTAGTAAGACAGATACAAATCAACATCTTTTATTTCTGTACTATTCAGATATACATTGTTTCATAAAACACGAAGTAACATAAAATGACTAAATCAATGACATCACTAAGTAGTTTAAGTATAGGACATGACTAATCTATAACAAAAAACAATATATTATGACTCCTTATATCTAAAATTTTAAACAGTAGAGGTAAAATTTACGTTGCAATATTAGTATACTTATTACGACAATCAGTAATGGCTACACTTCTGCAATGGCAGTAAATGCAACAAGATATTCCAGCTGAGAAACACAAACATGAATCTCTTGCACACTTTAGACATGAGCAATTAGGCACAACTTCGTTGCTGGGAAGAAACAGTGAAGTTATACGTGAGGGCTGTAGACAATCACCTACATCTTCGTAACCAATCTGTATAGGATCAAGTTGCGTGATGGCATCATTTAAACATGTTACATACAAACGTGTGTTGTAGTAGGCCCAAAATGTGGGATCTAATTAATGCACTGGTCGGTGGGAGATCTTCTATGGAAATGTTTTTCCCATGTGTAAAGAAACATTCGTAATGCATCCATTGTTTTACAATTAGATCCCTTTTTCAAAACTTATACGAGATATGCTTCTGCTAATTGTATCGACTGCTCCGTTATAACCTCACTTGCAGGAATTCCGAAGTTTGTGAGAATGCTTCGGTGTACTTCCCATTCCGGCATGTTTAGTACCTACTTTGCTAGTGCAGTCTGACCCTGTTAGGAAGTGTAAAGCAGGAAGTACATGACATATTGCAATTCGTTCCGCCATTAAATGAACGGGAACTTGGCGCGTCGTAGCTCCAACACCTAGACGAATCCACAATTCCTTCAAGCCAAGATTCTTGAAGGTAGTCCAATGATATAACAGAAGAACCAGAACGTCTGTATCATTCGATAATACCATCACTCTCTCATACCCTCTGTTTGTTGCATGTTTAATATGGGGCATAATACGGAGATCTGCCTCCTCTAACATGGCAAATTGTAGTTCTTCGTGGGATTGTCTTAAACCGGTTTGCTGTGTGGACATGCATGTGGTTGAGTTAGGAAAAGATGTTGCACTACAGAAGACCTGCATATTTGGCCATATAGTGCTGCATTTTTCTAGTACATACGATTGGAAACATTCTTGAAGTTTGACTTTGTTGGAACTAGAAGACCAAAATTTGTCTTTTTGTACAGGAAAAGGTGTTGTTGTTTTTATGGAGTGAAGGTTGATTGATCCACATGTGCCGCGACTTTTCCAGATAAGAATCAAATACGAAGTCAATTCTTGTTGCTGTATTTGCTACAATATTATTCACATATGAACAGACTCGCAGAAATCTCCAAATGTTTTCAAATATTTGACAGAAATCTTTCTAGCACAAGCCATGAAATCCACAATATAACAATTTTCAAGATGTGATAAGTTTGCTGTACTGCCATCTGTTTCGGTTAATACCTTTTCAAGTTCTGCGGATAGTGTGCTCTTGTTAGTTTTGTAAAGAACCCGTTTTCATCGAAAAGAAAGAAATTGCCAACGATCTCATATTTTAGCAGTTCATTAATAGGGTAACCTGTTTCTGTAACTAGTTGAATAGTGCGCTGAGCCAGAGCTTTTTGGTTTTAGGTGTCTTGGTTTTTACAGTCTGATTCTTTGTTAGGATGTTATTAATAGGTGGTAAATTTGTCCTCTGTCTGAAATATTAGCTTTCTCATCAATGGATCTGTCTTTCCTAAATGTTTCATACGATTCATTTCCTATGTTGAAGACCTGAAGTAACTTATTCTTCACTGCATCTTCAACTGTCTGTTCCGTAATAATGTTTCTCAGTTGATTTGCCCCTAGAGAAAATGGGTTTTGGTTATCTGCAATGAACATAATCGTTTTAATCTTAATTTCCATATTATTTGATATAATTGATGATGACTCATGGTGTGCTATTAGTTCATAATTCTCTGAATAAACATTGGTAACATTCCTGTACATATTACTTATGGCAAGGATTTCGTGCTTTTTTCGAGTTATTCCAATAACACCCGAAACATTCTTCTTGGATCTATTTATTGTTTGCTCTAGGCACATATCGGGAGCGACTGCCGTGAAGCTATTTGTAGATCTTTGAACTACAAAACCTCCTTCCATAAACTTTTCGTACATTTCTGGTGATTTTTCTTCTAACTCTGTTGCATTTTCTAAATATACTGATCCCCATCGCAAATAATTTATTCGATAGAAAGCTGCGAATAGGGGTAATAGTTT
Organism: Vesta saturnalis; assembly: GCA_036346205.1. Classification (NCBI taxonomy): domain Eukaryota; kingdom Metazoa; phylum Arthropoda; class Insecta; order Coleoptera; family Lampyridae; genus Vesta; species Vesta saturnalis. Next base: position 563,081 of record JARFJB010001237.1, on the reverse strand, counting down.
TTGGACAGTATGCAAATGCAATAGCCAATTTCCTTCGCGATCACTCCGAACAAGGTCTCTAGTAGGGTAATCATCTTCAAAGCATTATTCCAGTACCTGAACAATTCCGATTTAGACGAACGACGTTCTACGAATTTCTCACAGTCAGAAAGCAATGTAGGCATTAAATCCAAAACAACATTCATTTTCTCAGTAGCATCAATACTGTCTTGGAAGCATTTTCTCAAACCATGAAGTGCTGCGCTGACATCATAATTGCCGAGAAGATTTTCTTTAAAAACTCGTTTAGCTGTAGCCTCAACATTGCTTCACCAAGTAGAAGCTTTCCTTTGAACGATCGTACATAATTTGTACCATTCAGAATAGCCTCGGTGACATTTACACCAAATACTGAAGTTTCAATGAAGATGTTATCAACACCAGAGCCTTTAATATATTTACCTATGCAAGCAAGGAGAATTTTAGTCATATGAAATGTTCCAAGAAGCAAAATATATTTTTAAATTCTTCTGGGCGATGTAGAATAATCTGCTGTGCAATATTATACACACCCTCATCACATGCTACAGGTAAAACATTTTGCTGAAGTTGACTGAGCACATTTTTAAAGTTACACAAAGCTGAGTACACAGTTGAAAACTCTGTTACTGGATTTGGAATTAAGGGTAAGAAGCCAACAATATGTTGCAGAGCGACCGGTTCTGAGATTGCAGAATTAAACGCAGGCCATGAGGGAATTATTTGTTTTTGAGGAACGTCTTGTTGTTCCGGAATCATTCTTATAATCACCCATGTTAAATCCTTATAAGCCATTTTCTTATATTCATTGTTATTCATTTCAAACAAACTGTTGTTGACATGAAACTGTTCTGGTATCTTAACGGGAGTATGTGATGCTGTAAAAGGAATCACTTTCTGACAAACCAACTCTTCTCTAAATGTCCTGTTACCATGAAGAACTGAAGTTCCTGACACCTTTGGTTTCCTTCCTGACGACAGTGATTTCTCTTGGCATATAACGTAAACAGTATCGTGAGTACTATCTAAGCCGGACATAGTGTTGTTATTGTGGTCAAAGTTATCAAATGCTGCGATTGTAAACCTTGGTTTGTCAAAATGGCTGGGAATATGCACATTTCGTTACTGTTCTCTGTAGTAAAACGTGCTAAATCACATCGATAGCGCAAAACGTCGGCATGACACACTAATTCCAATATGATTTAGGATTTTGATTAACGTACTACTTCTGCAAGCATCATGGACTGCAATTCCATTCATGATATGAAGTGGAGTCTTCTTTTTCCATTATGTAATATGTAATACTTGTTTGGTACAAGCTAGTTAGTTTTAATATTTTTCTGGATGTGTGATCCTAATGTTCCTCTGTATCATCCGAGTTACCCGTATTAAGAGATTCCGGTTGGTTGAAATCTGCTTCCTAGCAACCGAAAAGCTCGGCCAAGAAAAAAGTGAAGGGCTCTGGAATCTTCATATTGTCTATTGATAACTGTAAGTCCTTTTCATCGCAAAAACGGTCTTCTAGGTCAAACTGAGCAGCTTCTAATGATTACGTAAGCAGTTTTGCACAATCACGAATAGCATTTCTTGATCGCACCATATCGACTACATCTTCAATACGCACAGAAGAATGAAAAACATGGTTGGCTGGTTTGCCTGTTTTGAAATAGACAATTGTATGTCCTTGCTGAAGTTGTTTTCAAGGCAATTCTTAACATTCCTGTTTGTGAAAACTTTGTCATCAAAATGTCATTAAGTTTTGCACTAATTTCAGTTAAAGTAAAACCAATTCCACATTTCAATTGTGGGGTGATCTCATTTATAGCCAGCGCAATTGCTTCTTCTTTAGAAATCTTTGTTGTTTCTCCGTCACTAGTGGATGCTGATAACTTTTTCATTTCACTTTCATAGTTATCAAAATATGTACTTATACAAGCGGGGTGATAGAAAAGGTCCTTCGCCAGAACATCCTTATAATCACTGAGGTCAGCAGTGCGAGTGAACACATCATCTTTGAAGAAGCGCGAGACTTTTAAAAAATTTTGCCCTCTCGGTTTCGCAAATCTTGTATTTAATATAATCTCCTTGATGTTTCTTGTTTCCACATATAACACAGTTTACTTGTCGCACATCTGGATTATATACTGGTGCAGGAACAGGATTTATTGACGAACGAGTTTGTCTTACTTCGCTTGTTGCTGCAATATCATCTGTTTGCAATGATTCTTGATTAACAAGTTTTCTACGCTTAGCGATGATGCACTTTAGCTTATTCTTGTGAGTGTAGTCCTTATAGCATGTATTAGTTACATGGTACTTAAAGGTGCTATCTCGACCCATTTGCGTGAGTCTGTTGAAAGTTTCATCTTGACGAATATTTACAGCCTCCCAGACTCGTTTTCGACCATTTTCCGTTGATACTGGGTCAACTTCGCCACATTTTGGCATACTACACATAGTTCAGAATTAACTGGACTTATTCTTCTTGTTAATGATACATTCTGCCTCCATATTGTAACCACTTTACACGCCTTTAATCACTCTTGACCACAATGAGGCTTACGAAAATAGACCTGAAAATATAGAAACACAAAATTAATTTTGAAATGTAAATAATAATTACTCTAATAATTATTTGACGTAATATAATGGGTATGGTTTCAGTTTTATATATTTAAAATTTTGTTAAAATGTGTTTTACGCTTTCAGCACCTTAAAAAATAGGAACAAGTAAGAAACCCAACAATCGGATACTGACTGCAACACTGGTTTTAGCCGTCCGCTTTTAAAAAGCATTATTTTGCATAGTCATAAATAGCCTATCTAACCTAAAATGTTGCCTCTCTGAAAAATGTCTTTACCGTTCTTCATGGGACGTCTGTACGATATAAGACACAAAGGAAAGCATGATGGGCGAAAAAAAATTTCAGTCATTAGTACGGAAAACTTATGAGCTAAATTTTTTACGATACATTCACCTATGTAGCATGAACACAACGCGCTCTATTACCGAACTACGAAACCCCTACTTTTAGGCCTGTACTGATTCCCCTTAAACGTCTTTAGCGTCTGTCTTAAAGCTAAAGATTAGTAACCAGCAGACTATTGTAGGCCTAACTATGGAGACTGCCTCGCTATCAGATAATACAGTAGATCTAATAAAATGTGAAAAGATGACATAACAAACATTGTAAAAAGTTAATAGTTTTTAACGGTGTTCCAAAACCACAAAGCAAGTGATTAATTTTGATGGCCCAGGGTGACATGAGCTAAACAATTTTCATATTTTCAGCGCATATGACACATTCTAAGATGTATACGTTGCGTAAAATCAAGTTCAGGTCAATATGCAACAAGAATACCCTATTTGTAGGTCCCAGCACAAATAAACCCACATTTTCATAGATCCGCTTCTCCCCTAATTTCTGGTGCTGATTACGCCACTAGTAACCACTTTCCAGTGTTTATACTATGCGTAACGTCTTCAGCACCCTCAAAAACATATAAAATAACACCTTACATGCCTACCTGATGCATTTTCAAAATTCACTATATATTGAGATACTGAAATTAAAGATGCGTCTGGTTCTCCAAAATGGCCACTCTCTGAGACTGACACCCAAGTTATACGGAAATGTGAAGTGATGCCAGGCAAAACAACTAAACTAACACTGACAACCTAGTAGTAAGGTTCTCATCAACAAAATAAATTATAACATTAACAAAACGTTCGCCACACACACTCGCATCACTCCAAAATGAAGTTAAATTATCGTTGGGCGTCAGGTACAGTACTTTCTACGGCGCTCTTGGTAGCTGTGGGAAATACTGCCCCTTTCGCACCCCTTTGATTAGTCGCCTCTTACGATAAGCAATTGAACTCTGCTGTAGGAAAATTCTTAGGCCGACTCTACACAACGCCAAACAAAATAAACACTGTCTTTGTTCCAACTAAACGCAATACGAAATTAAAATAAAATAATATTTAATTCAAGATAACAAAACAATAAAAATTGTTTCACCTCACTGTCTACTAGATTTATATCAAGTTATTTTGCAAATCATTATCATTAAAAATGCAATTTAATATATTAGTGGCCAGTATTTAGAGTTTAGAAGAATTTTCAAATGACGTTAAAGGTTGGAATTACATTCTGAATCATAAAGAACTACTACTTAACAAGAATACCGTTGTATTTAGTATTGATAAATTAATAAATTCTGAGGAAAATAGAAAGCATTGATAAATTAATTGATGGGTTTGAAACAAGTACAAGGTATTACGTTGATCATAATTACTATAAGTATTTTAAGCAAATTAGAACTTAGATTATTTCATCTTAGTTCGTCGAAGTACGATATATCCGTTATTAAAGGAGATATCAAAAAAAGTTATTTACAAACATTATAGGCAACTTCAAACTTCACATATAATTATTTTCGTATTTACAGGGTGTTGCATAAAACCAGTGTGAACCAAGCATACTTTTATTTAAATGGGACACCCTATATATTATTTCAAATTTAGATTAAGCTCATCTTCTCCATACTTCAAATACAAGGTTTCATTACGTTATACAGTGTATTTCAAAAGTTATGGTCAATTGTACACGAAAATCATTCTCATTTCAACGTCCTGTATACCTAGGCAGAACAACATAACATTAATTTTTTCCAGGCATAACTTCTTGACATTGGTAGAGTGTTACGAGAAAGTGCTATTTATTTATTATTGCACGAATTGAATATAGAGCGAGCCAAAACTCATGATTTTGTCATGTACTTATTTTATTTTAAAAAGTGAAAATACACTTTGTGTTCTTTTATTTTTATTAAGCACTCCGCATAGCTAAAATCATTAATTGCTGAGGTATTTTCAATTTAATAACGGAAAGTTAGCAGTGAACAAATAAAAGTGTGACAAATTATTATAAAAAAACATCGGTTATTAATACATAATTCTTCTAAAATTAATTAATTTCATAATAAATGTTCAAAATGTCCACCGAAAACACCAATACAGCATTGCAGTCGATCTTCAAATTCTCGACTGACATTTCTTAACATTTCTACGCCAATACTCTGGAATGCTTCTCGTATTCTATTCTTTATATTATCTTTTGTGTGCTTGGAGGTATTTGATACACACGGTTTTTCACATAACCCCACTTGAAGAAGTCAATTTTACTTAACTCTGGTGAACGAGCTCATGAAGTGTGGTACTGTTCTATCGTGCAACAACCACATTCTTTGACGAATTTTAAGAGGAACGTTTGCCAACAGTAATGGTAATGATTTTCTAAAAGTCCAAATAAACCTGACCATTCACTGTTCCATCGCCCAATTACGTGATCTCCAACTACAGCACCCCAAACATTCAAAGACCACCTAGTTTGACTATGAGTTGCTGTAATATGGGATTACTTGTCGAATAATAATGGAAATTGTGTCTATTCACAGTTCCATTTTTATGAAACGTGGCTCGTCTCCAAAGAAGACAAATCAAAGAAATGCCTGATTTGTTGTTGTTCACAAAAGCAACCCTTCTGGGATAGTCATCATCGAGTAACTCTTGATGCAACTGGATATGGTGTAAATGCCTTTGCTTTACAATAATTAAATTAAAATGTTTAATTTAATTTGCCTCGGCTAGCTCAAATCGGGTCTTGTCTTAACAAGACGGGGTGGTTCGTATTTTGGTGCTTAACACTGTACACTTTGAATAATTACAACAACAAAATTTTAAACGTATATTACCTATTTCTGCAAAACTAAATATTCAGGTACTAAACTAAATAAATTAACAACAACTAAAACAAAATCTGATCTTAGGTTACCCGGGATGTCCTTCCTGGCAGCGCCGTTGTGGTTGGTCCCCGTGGTGATTATTGGATCCTGAGCGTTTCTGTGGAAATATAAATTATGGTGGTTCAATTGTTAGTTGTTATGACCCAAAATCCTAATAATGACGATTTAATTTGGTTTATTACGACGGTTCAGGCCGGCCCTGTACACGGTAGCTTGGTATTTGTCAGGTGGCGTTGTGTAAAATTCTACGTATTAGATAAGCAGGGCCAACGATCGCATTGGTGTCTGTAACCAGGTCAAAGAGAAAATCAATAATTTAAAGTAACCTTGGTGCGCATGACTATTGTTATACGTGATTTGGCTTTCAGACTGACTGGATATATACATGGAATGCTTCACCAGGACAGGTTAATATTTACACGTTTCTAAATGCAAATTATGCGTACGGTTTGATTATTTACTCTAACTAATCAGGATGATCTCAGGATTTCTTACAGTAATGAATATCTAACATTTAATTATGCCCGGAAATAAGACGTATTAATTCTTTATTATTAGAAAACGTCTGTTTTTTTAAACGCGTCTAACTTTCTTATAAGCGAAACTTATTTTACTTATTAAATACAGGAAGACGGAGTTTATCACGATCTTTTACGTTAGTTATTATTAAAATTGCTTCTATTATTAATTGTTATAAACGAATTAATCTGAGGCGAGTTTACGACCTTTTAGGTCTGCGTGTACTACATTGAACAATTCTGAGAATATGTTTCCGACGGAATGCAGGTGTCTTAAGTACGTGATTATTCTTGGGATTAAAATGAGAGAATTTTCACGTATAATGTGCGTAATCTCTTCGGATGCTGGTAACTTAGTCAGAACTTCGGGAACGAAATAATGGATAGTTTTTCGTTGCAGGAAAATATACTCGATACAGGAATGTTTATCTTACCGGATTTCCTTTATTAAGAAATATTATTAGAAGAATATCTAACAAAATTTATATGCGATTTGCGAGACGCAGGAGTACGTTTGATGCAGTTTATCACGTAAACGCACCACGGGTTTGTCTTTATTTAATTGGAGGATCACGCGGTGATCTCTAAGAATACGGCTTCTAGTATTGAGATTATCTCTAGGTCAAGGCGTCGCTTGTTTGTATTGCCAATTTTCCTCAGGATCTGGTCGGTGTATTGTAGGTGTAATTTATGTGTAATATCTGATTAATGGAGAGCCCTTTACAAGATTCTGGGTCCAGCCGTCGACTGCTATACAAAGGATCTCCTGGTTGAGCGGTAGAATTAGAGCGAGTACCCTTCTTGCCGCTGGAGTAAATGGAAGATGACTACAGGGTGTATACTTCTAATGTGTGTATGCTGGCAGAAGGTAACTTCATGCTATACAGCCTGTCGTATACTTCTAGTGTGTACTGGAACGGTTAGATGACTTCCGGCTCTGCAGCCCGTCGTTTCTCTAGGTGTCTGGTGTAATATTTAAGAAAAGTGGTGCAAGAAAACTTACGTGCTGTTAACCTTAGCGTATCTCAACCAGCATTTAATTGTATAATGCTGATTTCTGGTGACGGCGGCGAAGTTACGCGACTAAAGATACACGACGGTTCAGGATGAACGGATGCGGTAATCAACAAGTTGGCGACGTACACAACGAAACTAACTACGGCGCGCGCGGGTCTGGATCTCGGTTCTAGATTCTAGATGCTGGAATCGCGGAGTAGCGGAAAGTAAAATTTCTTCCGATAGCGCCGCGGTTTTTATAGCTAATTCGCGGTGGGTGGATTCGGCTTCATGCAGGGGTCCTCTGGCTGTGATTGGCTGAGGGTTCTCGGACGTAAGAGCATTTTATGCTTTTTAATATCTACGTCGGAGGGATTAAAATTAATTATTTATGATGCAATATCGCACAATCTCTTGTAATGGGTTTCAATTTTATACAACTTTATCTATTTTGATTACTGTAGGGCAATTAAAAATAATTAACTACAAAAATTTTAGTAAAGTTAAGATGGATCTTTACAATGGTATGGATGCATCTTATTTTGGCGCAGTATTCCTCGGACGGACCTGTCGCTAATATTATGCTGACGCGAGATTTCACGTGTACTAACATGTGGATTATGCGTAACTTCAAGCATCATGTTAAATCCATTTTCTTCGTTAAGTAAAATCGTTAAAGAAATCTCTTTCTGTTATAAAACTTAGAATATAATTCACATGTCACATGGTACATCTTTTATTACTTTCATTGGTTAAAATACAAAAACAAAATCGCAGAATAGGTTATCAAATCGGTGATAATTTTATCACCGCATGTTGACATGATTTTAATGAATAAAATAGTTTATTGTCAAAGTGACAAAAAGTTTCAAAGAAATAATAATTGTACTGATTATCTTGCAACTAGGTATAATACTTACTATTAAAGTGACAGATCGTTTAAAATTGTAAACTTTAAAAAATATATTTTCTATTAATGTTCAATATATTCTCTTATCAAATATAACACGTGTTATGACTAATAAACGATGATACCACTCATTAAAACCTGTACAAAATTCAATTTTCATCGGTTTTAACTCGAGCTATAACCGATGATAATCATAACACTAGTTATATTCTCCCGAAAGTACCTTAGAAATTAACGATTTTAGCTATAGGGACGCTTAAAAAATGAAAGAACATAAAGTGTATTTTCACTTTTAAAATAAAATACAGGGTGATTCATCTGAAAAATTTGATAAAATCATGTGTTCGAGTTATGGCTCGCTTTATATTTAATTAGTGCAATAATAAAGAAATAGCACTTTCTCGTAATACTGTACCAATGTCAAAAGCTATGCCTGGAAAAAATTATTGTTAGGTTGTTCGGTCTAGGGACGTTGAAATGAGAATGATTTTCGTGTACAATTGACCATAACTTTTGAAATACCCTGTATAACATAATGAAACCCTATATTGGAAGTATGGGAGAGATGAGCTTAATCTAAATTTGAAATATACATAGGGTTGTCCCGTTTAAAAAAAGTATGTATGGTTCACCCCGTAAATACGAAAATAATTTTATAATGTGAAGTTTGAAGTTGCCTATAATTTTTGTAAAAACTTTTTTTGATATCTCCTTTAATAACGGATATATCGTACTTCGACGCACTAATGCCGCACCCTGTATGAATGCTACTGTAAATGAACAAGATTACAGAGTTAGGTTATACTCAGTTCCATCACATTTTAATTAAAGCAGGCCATTGTAATCTAAGGAGTATGCTAGCACTGTCAAAAGAACAAAAAGTTACTATCATAACTTTTTGAAAATTGTAGATTGTATTGTTAAAGTGAAGCTAATGTAGCGTTGCAACATAGTTTTTCACGCCATTTGGACGAAAATCGTTGAATCTCGTGGGACCTATTAAAAAAAGAGTTAATTTTAGTTTTCAACCTACATGAAACGGAAATTGTAAATACTACATTGGTTATGAATAACAACAGCGTATCTTACCTAAATACAATAAGGTATTTTGTTAACCAAATCTACGTAGAAACTAATAAGCTTCGCCTTAAAATGTGCAACTTTGCGATGACTTTTGGCATTTTGTCAATTAATTATTAATTCAATATGAGAATTAAACATCATATGCGTTACTTAAGTAGACAACACAGTAAGATTACTTTTAACAGGACGACGCCAAATTGACTTTTTGTCATTTTGTCATATGGGAATGTCACTACAGAAAAAATATCATGGCTTGTTCTAATGCAAAATAAGATGGAACAAAGTATAGCACTTGTTTATGCCCATTTATTTGTTAAGTTCAAACTTAGATACGTTTTGCATTAAGACTGTGACTGACAAGCTATGAGAATAATGCCACGTTAACATAACCTTTGCTTTATTAATCTTTCGATGTGACCAAACGAACGTATTGTATTACTTTTATACCTACCTATCATTGTCTTTTCTTCGCCATACTCCTTCATCTACACCCATTCTTCATCTTCTACCTTCTCTTTTACCGCACGCGCTTCCACATAAAGTGAACGTGAAAGCTCAAACGACAACTTCAAGTACGTCGGTAGAATAAGTAAATTTAATGCGCAAGTTCTCATCAAGCGTCCAGCGTCCAACGGCCAAATTTCTCTGTAGCTCGACGTCGACTACCACTCTTGAATTTTAACAAATTTTGCCATCTTACATTTCACGCCAACTCACCAATCATGAAGAAGCAAATCTTTCAATCGGTAAGCGCAAAACGAGATTTTCGGGAACCGAGCTGGAAAATTACCTCGCTAGCATTAACTTGCACCGTTAAGGTACTACGAAAAAATAATGTATCATGATCTGTTTTCGTCGCCTCGAAACTTGGGAAAATCGACTCTACACCAACGCATTATAAAAATCACAATCAAACAAAGAAGCAACTTCACTTACATAATTTCAACTCAAACTAAACTGTAAATTAACAATTAGTTAAAAATAATATTATCCGCTATTTACTAAAAATATTACTCCTATATAAACTTCCTTTGCTATTTTACCGTCGTCAACGCTTGGAACCTAATCGTAATTTAGAAAATCCAATCTATTCACAAACAAACATACCGAAATATAATATATATATATATATATATATATATATATATATATATATATATATATATTAAATGAATTATCATATCAAATATATATATAGAATAATATTAAATTATACTCAGATATACCTACAAAATCTGATCATCTACCCGAAATTCAAAGATTTCTGCCACATAAATTGTTAATATTTAGGAAATAATATAAGATTACTTTAAATTTAACTCAGCATATACCTAAAATCTTCACAATCTTATACACTGAAAAACAAAGGATTTCTGATAAACATTTTAAATATCTTAAAAATTAATAAAATTAGTGTCTTTTAAATTTAAGCACATCAGCTACAACTTCATTCAATTGTTAAAAATATTATACCACGTAATGTATAAGAATTTCATGTTTTAATACAAATATTTGTTATATTCTAATTTTAAAAAAGATTTATGTTTTAATAATATTACAATTAAACAGTTCTTATTAAGCGAAATTTTAGTAGACAGCTTTTTGTACACTTAGACACTAATCTTATTTCTTATTTGCAAGCGTATCTAAATGTAATAGTACAACAGTTTAACTGTAATGATCCTACCTAAGACTTTATGCCTTCTCAGTAAGATGTACAAGCGAATATTTTTATGTACTTATACCTTGTCTAATAATTAATAACAGTATAGGACTTTTATTGCTTTTTAATACTTTTAGCAATAAACATTATCTTTCATTACAGAACCAAGAAAATGGTTAAGTTTGCAATCGAGAGACTTTGCTGTAGTCATGCTTTAAAGTATATTGTTCTGCCGTTTTGCAAGGCTATCAGTATAATTTAATAATGTACACACTGCAAGTCTAATTTTAAAACAATATGTGAATGATCCTACCTACGACTTCATAAAAATGCATTACACCTCAGAATAGATGCTACATTAGTTGAACATTTTCTAACGATGTCTTATCAGTGCTCAGAATGAATATCAAATGATACCAGACATTGAATAAGAAGCTAGCTATGTTATTTCGTGTGTTTATCATTCACTTAGCAATACCATATTGACAATAAACCAATCAGTTGTAACTTAGAACTGTACACATTTTAAATGTTTGTTCAATCGTTGAGACTTGACACATGCCGATAGCTCAAGATGGGCTTCTTCCTCAAGTAGAGTCGTGGTTTAAGTGCCCGTATTATTGGTATTGAGAGACGAGTTCCAATAAATTCTCGTGAAAACCGAATTTTAAAGGTATTGAATTGTACCTAAATTCAAGATTATAATTTCCTCAACGATGTCTTCATTAGATAACAAATGGAAAACGTATAAAATTTAGCATGAGTTAATTTTAAACTATCATTGAAAATGATTATTGAGAGATAACCACTGTGTAACGTCATCAATTTTGCAAATATTTTATAGTGATTCATATCTCACTATTATCTCTATACACACTTATTTTACCAACTAGATGATTTTGAAGACGTTTGTGTTAGAGAGCCGCTTTGCTAAGGAAGTTGCACGATGGTCGTAACGGTCAACGGATGTTGAGAAGAAAAATCCAACATGCCCAGGAAGCAACAACCCTGATTGGTCTAGATACATAGTTACGGATCAGATCAACTTTGGCTTCATATGCAACTTAACAACTGATATTGCAAATGATTATGACCGTGGCCCATACTTCAGGTGAAAATCCCTTTTCCAAAGGTAATGGCGATTATACGTCCAGGTTAAACTCGTTTTTGAAACTATTGCGTCTCGATGATGCACGGTAGTCATTTGTGCCCATTGAACATGTTGGAATGTCGTGGCACATGGTTTTACAGACTCCAGATAACAAACGAATCCGTAATTTAGGAACTGGTTATAACACAGGCAGCTATAGATATTGATTATAGGTCACGTCAATCAGTGCATTACAAATCGTGGCAAGCAAACCTTGAGATATACATTTTAGTTTTTGTACAAATTTTAATCTATCTTGTTCTAGTGAAAGACATCGTTGACGAAAATTTCAATAAAATCGTTGCAATTTTATGGAAGTCATATATATATATATATATATATATATATATATATATATATATATATATATATATATATATATATATATATATATATATATATATATATATATATACATGTTCTAAAGTCCATCAGGAAAGTCCGAGGAGATTCTACGAGCTAAAATTATAGCGGTTTGTTAGGAAATTTTGTTCCGGATTGTCATTTGTTTACAGGTTACGGCTTGTCAAAGACCGATTTTTAAATTTTCTTTTAAATAACTTCTGCAGTTCAAGGTCGATTAATCTCTCGTTTGACATACTTACTAATTAGATCAAGTTCTATTAGAGCAGTAATAAGAAGGTTCCATTATGCGCCGTTAGAGGACACTTTACCCAAAACTCAAAATTTGTTTTGTTGATAACTTTTCTCTTGACAAAAATCGCAAAAATATGAACATTATTATAAAGAGAAATAATATTAGAAAAATTATGTGCTTTTTATTCAACCAATAAATGCAACCGTTTAGTTAGAAATCGGTATCAAAGTGTTATTAAAATATCAAATGTTGATCATTCAATGCGTTAATTAACCGAGTTGGCATGCTTCAAATAACTGTTATTAATACTCTTGATACGAATTGTCACGAACATTGTTTAATCTTCGTATAAGTTTGACTTTTTACCATAATAATTTAGAAAATGCTCAGCAAAATAATTGGTCTTTGACAAGCCGTAACTTGCAAACAAATGACAATCCGAAACAAAATTTCCTTGCAAACTGCTATTAGTTTAGTCGTAGAATCTCCTCAGTTTCCTGATGGACTTTTAAACACCCTGTATATATATATATATATATATATATATATATATATATATATATATATATATATATATATATATATATATATATATATATTTTTTTTGGTTCAAACGTTGTCGCAGTGCTCTCTCCTGCGAGCACTAATTCTTTATTTGTTATACTTCTACTATCTAGAGCTGTACAATATTTTTGCCTTATTTTATTATATATGTATACATATATATATATATATATATATATATATATATATATATATATATATATATATATATATATATATATATATATATATATATCATTCTATCTTTCTTGAACCTTTTGATGTTCCATACCATTCTGCTCCATACATCAACCGCAATCCTATGATTTTTTTGAATGCATATATTACATTAGTTAATGTCCTGAATAATAATATCCATAAATATACATCAATAATGTTTTTAATAAAAAACTTGTGTATATGTCCACAATTAGTACTTTCCTGAACCTCAACCTTTTCCATCCCATGTTGATCCCAATATATACAGCTTTATGAACGCGAACGGTAAATCCTGAACCATTACAACGTTGCAAGTTCGTTTATACGTTGACTCCGTTATCTAAGTAGTACGGTAAACAATTCTTTATATGATTATTTTTATCATGAAACGAATTTCTGACAACAAGCAATATAAATCTGTAATAATTAGTATAACACACAGAGTAAGAAAAGCTAATACTTCATACGGGTTTTGTATATTTAATACTGGAAAGATAATGTTTAACGATTGAGTGCATTGGTACACCAAGCCAACTTCTACACGTTTACCTGGCTTTGAAAACTGCAAGTATTAGTAGTACTGTTAGCAAATTCCAAATATCGGATACTTTCTTTAGGAATGAGTGCTTAGCAGTCACATTGCTTTCCATGTTAATGGTATAAAAGTTGGCATGTTTACAAGAAAAGCTAATAGCTGAAAAAACCTGTTGATGTAGCTTCTAATTTCGTATTTTAAAGTATTGTTTTAAACATATTATTATGGTATACGTGCATCAACGTTCCAGCCCCTGAAGATATGGAAGCGCAACGGGTTCTAGCACATGGCAATATAACCAGCGGCGTTTAAGTTGCCATCAATGAAGACCATGGGTGATCTGCCACTGTAACATATTGCACCCCATATCATCGCGGGCGCGCAAGCAAAATCGGGACTCGTCACTAAACACAATTCGATGCCATTCTTGCGCATAATTCGCTCTTTTGTTGCTCCATTCTAGCCTGCGTAGACGGTGAAGTCGTGTAAGAGGAAGACATAATAATGTACGATATGAACGCAGCCCATAAGACCTTATCCGGCGATAAACAGATGACATTGACATTCTGGGTCCTACACCACTCATCCTATCATTTGCGGTCGATCGAGTTGTTGAAAATTTGTCTCTTGTGCCAAATGTCTTAAGCGACGTTCTTCGCGATCTATAGCCCTGCAGGGACGTCCAGATCCAGGGCGACGTTGTTGCACCCCTTCCTCGGACCGTTTGGACCAACATCTCAATACCGTTGTAACATTTCGGTTTACACGACGAGCAATTTCTCTTAGCGAAAGTCCGGCCTCTCTCATGCCAATAATACGGCCACGTTCAAAATTAGTCAATTGGGAAAAATGTTGATATTGACGTACTCTTGGCATTATTCCCAAGTTTAGAACGAAATTGTGAACAATTTGTAAAATTGACAGTTAATTACACAATGATTTATTTCTTCAAATTTATTGTTACTAAGTGCAAAGGAAAAAACACAAAAAAAAAACTACTAGCTAGATTTTATTCAAATTTTAATCGTTTGTTTGTTCTAATGAAAGACATCGTTGACGAAAATTTCAATAAAATTGTTCAACGAATTCTAGGTATTGCAATTTTTATGGTAGTCAGTATAATCATGTTAGTCGAGAAGGAAGTATGTTACATGGCAACGAGTTTGATTTTTTGATTTATAATAAATTCCTATGCGAGTAATTTTTATAGTCATTATTTACCTAGGAAAAAAATCAGTCTTAGTTCCTGGATAAATTGTAACATAGTTATTTTAAGAAAATTGTCTATTTTAGTAAAGCAGTAGGTTCCTGCCATCCGGTAGGTACCAGTACGGAAAATAACTCTTGTATAGTACACTTAATCTATAGTTAATAAAGTAAATAAAACAATCAGCTATTTTCAATCCACTACGTCGTGACTCCAGTCCCAGTTTTGTGATCATAAACTTTGACTCTCACGAGTTCAAAATCATTTTCTACACTACATGTATTACCTTATTTTTACTATTTATGAGCGCTCCATCTATTGCACCCTTAACGTTCATAATAATAACTACTAATTTTCGTATCCCACTGAATTTGCAAAAGCGCAATACTAACATGAGACGACCATTGATCCGTATTATACGAAACTGTCCTCTTAAACATTTCATTTCGTATATGTAGTTATTTGAATAAATTACGTAATGTTTCGTATTTATAAGAAGTCACCTTTTGTCGTTTCAGACGTTTCATATATTAATGAAAGTCTAGCAAGCACGAAAAGATGGTGTAACCTTCAGATAAGATACAATAGGATGACATCACAAGTTCTACAAATTGCGAGACCATTGTAGCACTTTTGTCGGCTTTAATACATAGCGCGCGATCCCGCTTATGAGGCAGTATTAAGTACCAAGTCTAGCGCAAACAAAATTTGCTTACGACGTCACGACGGTGTCTTGTACGTGCGGAAAATAAATACACCGGTGCGTGTAAATAGTTCATTAATTAAGGTTAAGTGTTAATAAATAACATTTTTTAAATAAATAATTGTTGTAGTGTAGTTTGTATCTGGCACGGTAGAAAATCAGAAAATGCCACAAAGAAAGAATACATTTAATAGAGATTTGGAAAGTGAATATCCATTTATTAAAAAGACAACCTCAGATAGTGATGTAGAGTGTTTAAAATGATGTGCACAGTTTTCACTTGCACATGGTGGTAAAGTGGATATTGTTCAACACATATCGACGCTTAATCGTAAAAAGATATTGCTGCTTCTAGTAGTAGCAAAATGTCTTTTTTTCGTGAAACACATTTGTAAATGAAGAACAAAAGCTAGTTGTGATTGAATGTACTTGGTCATACCACAACGTGATTCACAATCAGTCGTTTCGTTCTGTGGATTGCACCAGCAAGCTAATAAACAGTTGCTTCCAACAACAGTTTGCATACGAGAGCCAAATCTGAAAGTATTGTGTGTCACATTTTACAAAAGGAATCATTAAGCTCCATACAATATGATCTTGGAACGGTCAATTTTGTAACCATCATACTGTTCAAATCACAGGAGCGTAAAAATTTGTTCTGTATTTGTAAGATATTTTATGAAAGACAAGGGCATTCAAGTACAAGTTTTGGAAATTTAAGATCTTCCAGGTGAAGCTTCAGACATTGTACCCGAATATATTATTAGAACGGGTGACAAATACGAATCAACAACAAAAGTAATGGCATTGTGCACTAACAACACAAATTGCAATTTTGGAGGAGCAGCGATATGGCCAAAATAACGTCTTCCATAAAGTTCAGCAGTTACTTAAAAGACTTTAGTTGGGATGAACTGTGCTGCTTGTATCATTCATAACTGTATTCAAACATCAGAAGACTCTGCTTGTCTATTGACATCCAGCAATTATTGTGACAATCTATGGCTATTTCTACATTTATATTGTTTGAGTTGAACAATTAAAAGAATTTGATGAGTTCGTTAATGTTGAAGTTTCATGGTTTATTCACTGCAAACTTATACATTTCATAAATGCGTTGCAAGTGGAATCTGAAAAATCTTTAATGGTGAAGTATTCATGCTTTTATCAAATTTAAAGCAACAATTAATAGAACGCAGAAATGAAGTCTTTTTGCCAAATTAGGTTAACACTATCTAGTAGCTTTGATGAATGAAGAAGAAGGCCGAGCCGTAGCTCAGTTTAAAACGTCAGTGACCATGTTTTATACCTTGTATAGCCTATTTAGATAAATGGATGCAAACGTTTCGTTGGGTATTGCTAAAAAAGAACCTCTGTGGTCAGATGTTGAAACTCATTAACTGTTTTCAAAACAATGATGAAAATGTGTGATTACAAAACATTAAAAAATGTACCTTTTCAAATAGTTTTGATACAACGTGATCACCTGGCTTTTCCTTACAGTTGGACCTAAATTTGTATTAGATTTTAAGATTACTAACCCAACTGTGATAAATTTTTTTGTCTGTGTGTTACATTGACGTGTTCTTTAG
Organism: Vesta saturnalis; assembly: GCA_036346205.1. NCBI lineage: Eukaryota > Metazoa > Arthropoda > Insecta > Coleoptera > Lampyridae > Vesta > Vesta saturnalis. Next base: position 545,538 of record JARFJB010001237.1, on the reverse strand, counting down.
TTTTTTCGGTATCGGTAATGTGTTTATACATTGAATATTATGCATCAGCTTCCTACAAAACAAAGGGAATTTGTTATGTGCAGTACATTTAGATAATTAGCAGTATAATATTAAAATAATAAATAAATAATATTAAAAGACTTACTTAAGAATTACGTTTGTTTTGTAAATAAATGATACCTAACCCTAAAGGTTAACAAGAACTTAGGAATTCTTTCTCAAATTAAAATTAAACAACAGATGCAAATTTTAGAAAACCCATCGGATTTTGTTTATTAAAAAGTTTGATACACTTTTAAGTTTAATACCCTTTTAAAGGCATCAGCATCAATTATTGTTTGAGGATTCATAAACATGTAACATTTAACTCTAATCGCTTATTTAACACACTGAGCAAGTTAATGCACACTCAGCTTGAAATTAGACCATGCTTGGTTAGATTATAAAACGATAATCAAAAATTGTCACTTCGGAAAATATAATTTTACTCATATTATGATGCAAGCATGAGATTACAATTATAAAAGCATATTATTAACCATGTTGATTTTCTAGTAGCAGCCTTAGTAACAATGTACATCTTTGAGGTATGGCAAATGTAAGAGTATTTCAAATAGGTAACTACAAACTGCATGCATGTGTTATGCACCGAATAGCACCATGCGCGGGCACTTAAATACACCACGAAAATGATAAAAATTAAATTGAGTCAATGTTGCCACATCTAGTGGCTCAGGAAGGTTATAAAAATTTCATATACACATATACCCCAGTATTAATGTAAGCGCCCCCACATGGAAAATCTTGAAACTAAATTTTGACGATTCTATTCAAGTTGAGCCAATTTTTTTTTGTTAATTACGTCGGATAGATGAGGGATATGTTTGTAATAAACCATCCTGAGCCATATATATGGCTCAGGATTGTTAAGTTGGCTCAGGTTTGTATGCTCAAACGTACTTCAGGCTCAAGTTGGTATGAAAGATGTATATATATATATATATATATATATATATATATATATATATATATATATATATATATATATATATATACAGGGTGACAATTTTTAACTAAGCTTCTATGGGTAACTTTATTATTATAACAGCTACAGTCAGTTAAATTAGCAATATTGGGCAGAATTTCAAGGCCAATCAAATGACGTTTTGAGTTTTGACCAATGTTAGCAACTTTCGTAGTTATTTAGAAAAAACTAAAATGAGCCGAATTTTCAAACTCAAATATCTTTGAAACCGTTGCAAATAAAGCTAAAATACAAGAAAAGTAATTGATAGATATTTTTACGAATTTTAAGATAATTTTTTTAAATTTATCTTGCATTTCATCTTTGAGATATAACACAATGTGACTTTTTTAAAAGGAACTTATAGTTTATTTTGGTCCTATTAAATACATCTTTTTTACTGATTTCGAAAATGTATAGATCACCTTATTTATAACAAGTAGTTTTCTTGTACTTTAATAAAAACTGTAAAGTTAAAATCGAGTATCAGTTTTAAAAAATGGAGCGCCTTGGAATGAAATAAAAAAAAGAAATCTATAACACAATAATCCTCAGTTGTGAAAAACTTACGAGTACGAACTTTATTAATGCTGAAGTTTATAAAATTTCAACAAATGATAAATATTTATAAACAAAAGAAATACCTAAGTGCTACATTACAACTAAATTACAACAAGATTTCAAAATGGCCACCATGATTTTCAACACATATACGACATCTTTTTAATATTTTATTTTGCACATTTAACAAGGTATTAGGTCTAATTGCTGCAATAGTTGTTCTTATTTTATCTTTTAGATGATCGACATTATGTGGTTTAGTCTTATAAACAATCTTTAACTGTTCCCACAAACAGAAATCCAGAGGGTTAAATCTGGAGATCTAGGAGGCCATGGAATAGTACCACGAGTATCAATCCAATTATTAAAGCTTTCTGTTAAAAGTTTGAAACAATATTTGCATTGTGAGCAGGAGCTCCATCTTGTTGAAAATAACGAAAGCGCATATTAAATTTAATGGAACTTCGTCCATCATATTTTCAAATTCATGTCTTAAAAACATTAAGTAGCGTTCAGCATTTAAATGTTGTTCAAAAACTATGGACCAATGATTTTAGTGTAGTAGTTAAATAAGGATATTGTTAGCCCAGTAAATGTGATTTTTCTATTAAATAAACCATTGTTGGTAAACTTGGTTCGTCCGTAAACAAAATTGATTTAGAGAAGTCAATGTTTCTTCGATGCTCTTCAATAAACCAGGTAGCGTAATTTAATCGTCTTTCAAAATCTGCAGGATACAATGTATTTCCAACGTGGTGACGGTAAGCTTTGAAGTTATTTTGTTTCAAGATTATGCGTGCTTCTTCTCTTGACGTATTACATTCGAGTCCAATTTCCCGTACAGATGCAGTCGGTTTGACATTATTATAAGCCAGAACATTTACTTCGGTTTCTTCATTAAATTTTTGTTTTGCGTCTTTTGGTTTTTTGAAAGACCCGTATTGCTTTAAATTAGTTTCCAGTTTACGAAATAATCTTTTAGCAGGTTGCCTTCTTTCCATGTACCTCTGTAAATACATTTCCGACGCTGCATTTTCATCACGATTAGAAATATGGTAACAAAATAACAAGTCATTCTTTTCTTCACAGGAATACTCCATATTTATTTTTAGAAAATCATCTTTTTAAATAAGGAATACTATTTAAATTTTAATTGGATTAAAATAAACTTAATTAAAAATTTGTTTTGTTTTATTTCATTCCAAGGCGCTCTATTTTTTAAAACTGGTACTCGATCTTAACTTCACAGTTTTTATTAAATTACAAGAAAACTACTTGTTATAAATAAGGTAAACTATACATTTTTGAAATCAGTAAAAATGTACTATTTAATAGAACTAAAATAAACTATACGTTCCATTTAAAAAAGGAACTTTGTGTTGTATCTCAAAAATGAAATTCAAAATAAATTTTAAAATAGGCTTATCTTAAAGTTCGTAAAATATCTATCAATTACTTCTAATATTTTAGATTTATGCAACGATTTCAAAGATATTTGAGTTTGAAGATTCGGCTCATTTTAGTTTTTTCTAAATAACTGCAAAGTTGGCAACACTGGTCAAAACTCAAAACGTCATTTGATTGGTCTTGAAATTCTGCCCAGTATTGCTAATTTAACAATCAAGCAGAAATTTATTCAAAAAATTCGATTTACAACATAATGACAGTGATGATAACGTATGATTCATGAGCGATAAAAATGTTAATGTTTTAATAACAAGGTAGACACAGATATGTTAAAATTTTACATAGATTTGGGCTTGCACAGACCACATGGTCAATAACAAACATTATTTTTCAAACTTACTAATGTTGAAAACACCTACAAATATAGCAGTTGAAAGAATCAAGCTTTTATTAGCACTGTGTGTAGGAAATATAATAGCTGGTAAAATTAATAATAGAAAAATTAAATGTACGATTATAAATGTTTTTTACACACCAGACAAGGAAAAACTTTCTGTTAAAAACTCAAGTATTAAAATTTTAGTTGAGAAAGGTCAGGTCAAATTGTTGAATAATAATAATGAAATTTTGGGAATTGATGACAGAAAAATTTAAATTAAATATGTTTTGAATTAAATTCATTGGAATGAAATAATGTGAAAACTACGACACTGAGTATTTAAAATGGCATAAAAGACATGCTCACGCGGGTTTTAGCTGCTTATAAAAAATAATTAATAGCAACATGGTACAGGGAATTGATAATAATTTAAAGTTACATGATGTAGATTTTTGTGAGGCATGCGTCAAAGGTGAAATGACACGTTATCCGTTTAGCACTCGTACTCAGAGCAAGAGGATATTAGAAATAGTACTTATAGATTTATGTGGGACAATCACGACTTAGGCGATAGACGGCAGCAGATATTTCTTGACATTTATAGATGATTTCTCTAACGTACGGTAGTGTTTATGTTAAAAATAAATCTGAATTTTATGAAAGGTTTTAGAATATATTAATATTGTAGAATCAAGATTCACATACAAGGTTCCTAAGTTGAGAAGCGACAACGGAGGTGAATATGTGTCAAACGAAATTAGAAAGTTACGTTTAGAAAAAGCGATAATACTGGACTATACAACACCATATACGCCACAGCAAAATGTAAAATGGAGAGGAAGAATCAAAGCTTGGTAGAGAAAGCGGAGCTATTTTAGCTGCAGAGATGCCGAAAGAATTCTGGCATGAGGCAGTGAGAACTACTATGTATTAAACAGGAAATTGTGGCAAATAGATATGACACCTGCAGAGGTATGGAATGATACTAAACCAGATGTGAGTAATTTAAAAATATTTGGATGCACTACTAAAATTTAATGAAGGTGAATTTTGATTTAAAAAGAAACAGAAACACAGAAAGACAAGGAAGACGAAACAAAAGTAACAAATAATAATGGTTATTATGACAGAGAAAATGAATCATTAACCGATGAGGAGGATCACAGTAAAAGACAAAGAGAGACAAATGATACAATAGAAAGTAAGCGAAGAATGACAATACCTAGGAAATACGAGGATTTTGGACTATACATGGCATTTGATGGGACAGCATTTGTAGAAGAAGTTCCAAAAAATATGTCCGATATTAAAAATCGACCTGATGAAAAATTGTAGATACGCAATAAATAAAAAAGAAATAAACTTAGTTTATGAAAATCAAAGTTAGGAGGAAGTAGAGACTCCTACAAATGAAAATATTTTGGACACAAGGTGGGTTTTTGCTTATAAAAGTTTGGAAAAATTAGATAAGGATAAGTATACGGTTAGACTAGTAGTAAGAAAAAAATATTGACTATGAAAACATTTATTCACCCATAGCAAAAATGTCAAACATTCGAATGATTTTAATAATAAGAAATCAATTCAAATTTTATTGTTAACAACTTGATGCCAAAAACGCTTTCTTAAATGGAATTATTGATGATGATGTTTTTATTTGCCCTCCAGAAGGTGTTGAACATAATCCAAATAAGGTTTTAAAACATAAAAAAGCATGTAAGGCCTCATGGAATCAAGAAAATGTTCGAATGGGAAAATCAATGCATAACTTTTAAATATTGGCCGTATAAGGGCTATAGTTTATATTTTATGAACACGAGAGACAATGTATTTTACTTATTGTTCTATGTTGTCGACATAATTTTGTTAGGGTCCAATTTAGTCCTAATTAATAAAATTAACTAATGGTAGATTTTAAAATCGTAGATCAACGTGAATTGGAACATTTTTTGGGATTAGAAATATCTTACAATAGAGCAAAATGTGTATCAAGAGTTAGTAAAAAAAATTATACTAAGAAATTCATTAAACGTTTCAGAATGGAAGAATGTAAAAGTTCAAGGATTTCTATAAAGCCAAAGTTAAACATTGAAGTTTTTAAAAATGTAGACGATGTAACAAGTAACCCATTTCGGGAATTGTTAGGCTGCCTTATGTTTTTAATGTTGGGTAGTAGAACCGATATTTCTTTTGCTTTAAATGTTTTCAATAGAGTTCAAGACAAAACCACGGATTATGCTTGGAATAATATAAAAAGAGTAGTAAGATATCTAAAAGATACATAGGGTTTTGGTATTGAATATATTAGGGAAGAAAAAGATTTTAATTTGACTTGTTTTGTTGATGCTGATTGGTGAGGCGACAAAAAAAATTTATCGCAAATCAGTATCTGCATTGGTTTTCAGACTATTTAACAAAACAAAGATGTAGGCTGCTCGAAAACAAAATTGTATTTCTTTATCTAGCACAGAGTTAATTGCGTTCTGTAATGCAGTTGATGGTTAATTACATTTTTAAAGGATTTTAAAATTGATGCGAAACCTATATTGACACATGAGGATAATCGAGGATGTATGGCTATAGTGAATAAGCCTGCTAACAACAGACTAGTAAAGCATATTGATTTAAAATATAATTTAAACAAAGATGATACAAATTTTATATGTTTCCAATGATAACCAGACTTGTTGACTAAAGGATTAAGGTTTGATGTTTTAAATAAATTTAGGAACTGATTAGGTATCAAAAGGTTTGAGGAATTTTAGAGGGGAGGAGTATTGTGAAATGTCACTAAAATTCATACCAAATATGCAACTTACATTACTCAACTGTATTCTGTTCATTTTTTATATGTTTTTTAACCTTGATCATATGACATGATGTACACTTGTAAGAATAATGTTAATGTATGAGATGTTTAGTGTTTTTCTGTTAATTTAGAAATTATATATATATATATATATATATATATATATATATATATATATATATATATATATATATATATATATATATATATATATATATATATATACTGGTGTCCAAAGCGTCGCGCGACGGAAGATTATAGCTTCGCTGTTGATTATTCATTAAAATCATTTATACAAAAGTTACATGGTTCCAATACGCGCACAACTTAGAAATATTTGAGCACCTATAGGGTGATTCGTAAAAGTACTTTTTATTTTAAATGGAACACCATGTATACCATTACATTTTTGGACAGCCTAATGAATAAGCTTTTCAGCGATGTATACATTTGTACATATAAAATGCAACGTTGCCAAGTTAATTAACAAAAATGTATTTTTTTCCTGAATGTAAGGTTAGCAATAAAAATTAATTCTTGGTTTATTATCTGAGTTGAGACAAATTAGTTCAGGGATATAATTAAGCTAGGTATAGGCTTTGGAAAAGATGTAAACGTTTTATTGATGTATTGAATAGGGGAGAGAAGGTTCCGTGTGACAGTTTAGCATGTACAACGTACATCAATTCTCTTATTTCAAATGGAACACCCTGTATATTTTGTTGCGCGAATAGTACTCTTAAAGACCTAACTTTTACCTAAATACATTGATACCGGTAAAATTTATAGTTTATAAAATATTTCCATTTTTTTAATTTTTCTATAATTATTTTATAACGTAATGATTTAAAAACAATAAAACAAAATTTTAATGTCAATTAGGTGTATTTTAACTTTATTTCTTTCAAAACTACTTTTTCACTACGTTTGTATTTAGAAGGAAACTTGAATTGAGAGAAGTTAACTCTAAGTTTTAAAATCAAATTTACGAGAAACAAATTAATTCAAATGATTTACATAATAGGAGAAGCCCAAGGTAATTGTTTACTTGCTTCTAGAATTTATAAACAAAAATTTCCCAATGCCCGTTGTCCATATGAACGAGTTCTTGAAAATTTAAAAAGTAGATTTGAGGAAACAGGATCGATTGCATATAAAAAGAACAATTGTCCAAAACCTGTAGACAACGAGGAGACTCAACTAGTGGTGCTTCAAGCTATACAAGAAAACCCTCAAATAAGTATTAGAAAAATTGCAGTGGAACATGATTTACAGAAATCAACAATACACAATATAATTAATGAATATAAATACCATCCATACAAGATCCAACTCCACCGGCCATTGGATGAATATGATTTTGAAAATAGATTAAATTACTGTCGTTGGGGATTGCAACAACCACATAATTTTTTTAATACAGTTATGATGACAGACGAATCTACTTTTCATAACAATTATTTTGCAAATAGACATAATGGTCATTATCACGCCATGGAAAATCCACATATAATTAGATACAGAAACAATCAGAATCGATGGAGTCTCAATGTTTGGGCTGGTATTATTGGCAACAGATTTTTAGAACCCTATTTTTTGAAAAACAATTTAAATGCAGTAAACTATTTAAATTTATTGCGAACCAACGTGCTACCATGGATTGAAGAGAACATCCCATTCGCTAATGAGGAAATATGGTTCTAACAAGATTTTAAATCAACGATTTCCTGATCGTTGGATCGGTCGTTATGGGCCTATCAGGTGGCCAACTAGACCACCCGATCTGACTTTCATGGACTATTTTTTATCGGGCTACATTAAAAATGAAGTTTATGGAACATCGCCGACTAGTGCAGAAAATATGAGGGAAAGAATTCAGCAAGCGTTTCGTAATGTAACCCAACAAATTTTGCATAATTTACAACGTTCCTACAGACAACGATTGAATCAGTGCATTGAGAAAAGGGGAGGCTGGTTAGAACCTTATTTATAATTTCCATATGTTTGACTGACCTACTTCTTGTTCTTGTTAATTGTTTGTTTATTATTTCAATACTATATTGTTTACTTTATTGTTAAAAATATTTAATAAAATTAATTATTACTATTCCTAATCTGGTATTGTGACCTGAAATCATGGCACTCTATTAAATCGTTACGTTATAAAATAATTATAGAAAAATTTAAAAAATGGAAACATTTTAAAAGCTATAAATTTTGCGGTATCAATATATTTAGGTAAAAGTTAAGTCTTTAAGAGTACTATTCGCCCATAACAAAATATATAAGGTGTTCCATTTGAAATAAGAGAATTGATGTACGTTGAACATGCTAAACTTTCACACGTAGCCTTCTCTCCCTATTCAATACATCAATAAAACGTTTATATCTTTTAAAGCCTATACCTAGCTTAATTATATCCCTCAACTAATTTGTCTCAACTTAGATAATAAACCAAGAATTAATTTTTAATGCTAACCTCACATTCAGGAAAAAATACATTTTTGTTAAATAATTTGGCAACGTTGCATTTTATATGTACAAATGTATACATCGTTGAAATGCTTATTCATTAGGCTATCCAAAATGTAATGATATACAGGTGTTCGATTTAAAATAAAAAGTTGGTACCTCCTACTTTTACGAATCACCCTATAGGTGCTCAAATATTTTTAAGTTGTGCACATATTGGAACCATGTAAATTTTGTATACATTATTTTATTGAAAATCAACAGCGAAGCCACAATCTTCGTCGTGACGCTTTGGACACCAGTTATATATATATATATATATATATATATATATATATATATATATATATGGCCCATTAGTGTGTGGAAGTGTAACTTACTTAGGATCAGAAATACAAACGAACGTTTTAAATAAAAGTTTGTTATGTTTGGCAGATACACATTTCTAAAATATTTTGAGATATACAGGGTGTTCAGCCTAAGTGGTAGGTGAAGGTAAAGGATGGCTAAAATTTCTGAACATAGTAGAAGTTTCGTTTGGGGTTCTGGGTGTTTTTGTATAAGCATTAATTCAGGAGATTTCAATTAGCAAAACTTCATTTTTAAAAAAACGCCCAGTATATTATTTTACCATCTTGTAAAACTATTTTATCCCTTCGAATTATGTCTCTATAGTATGTACTTCTAAAATTGATTGTTTTAAGAAAATTGCATTTTTAGTTTATGATTCAAAAATATTTATGTTTTAACAAGCAAGCTCTGAATGTGACGTTTAGAATACTTCTACTTTCTATAATTTTTGTGACAAAATCAAACCAGTAATTGTCTACCTTTAATAACTGTCATAAAATAAATAGGGTATCTATAAAACTTAATTCAGCAAAACAACCTTACCAACAAATGAAATGAAAATATCCATAGTAACCTGTGAATTTGACGTTTGCGCAAGTCAGAGTAATTAGTTATTATCTAGACGTGTTGTAAATGTGTAGCTATTAAGAACGAGAAAGCAATTAAAATCATGAATTTTCCGATAGAAGAATTGACAGATATGATTTTTGTACTGGGTGCCAGTGATAAAAACTGTTTACTCGCACAAAGGATTTATCAACAGAAATTTCCAGATATAAGACAGCCAAGAAAATACACATTGGAAAACGTGCTTCAACGATTTACCAGAACTGGCAGTGTAACTTACGAAAAAATCGAAAGGTTGACTGCAATAACAGAGGAGAATGAGACGACCGTAATGTTAAAAATTACGGAATATCCTCATATCTCGACATGGGAAATAACAAAACAAACCGACATAAGTCGTACTGTCGTCCAAAAAATTCTGCCTAAGAACAAAATGCATCCTTACCATATACAGCGAATGCAGGAACTATTGGATGATGATTATGAAAAGCGGTTAACCTTCTGTGAGTTGGCGTAACAACAAATTGAGCAAAATAGAGATTTTTTCAATTTTGTATTATTTGCCGATGAAGCAACTTTTCATAAAATGGGTTTGTTAATAGACACAATTTCCTATTATGCAACAGATCAACCGCATTGTATACGGACTATCAGTCAAACAAGGTAGTCATTAAATGTATGGGTGGAGTAATTGGGAATCATGTCATAGACCCATATTTACTTGACGGAACTGTTAATGGGCAAGTTTATTTAAATTTCATGTTAGGCGGCGAATGTGGTACCTACCTGACGGTACACCAGTTCACCATACCTAACTTATCAATACACATTTAGATAATGAATTTCTCGGACGATGGGTAGGTAGAGGAGGACCCCATAAATGGCCACCTCGTTCACCAGAACTTACAAAAATGAATTTTTTTTGGTGGGGTTATGTCAAAGAACAAGTATACAAAACAGCCGCGTCTACTAAGGAAGACATGAAGAATAGAATTAGAAAGGTTTTCCGAACTGCTGATGTCGATATGTTACATCGTGCTAGTAGAGCTTTTGAAGATCGCATACATTATTGTATGGAAGTAAATGGTGGTCATCTTGAACATTTAATAAAATAGTTATCTAACGTTTTAGTTCTTTCTTACTCGTTGTCAGTTATTTTTGTTTAATTTGTTTTGTAGATACCTTATTAATTTTATTACATTTTTAAACGTAGAAAATTACTGGTTTGATTTTGTCACAAAAATTATCGAAAGTAGAAGTATTCTAAACGTCACATTCAGAGCTTGCTTGTTAAAAACATGAATATTTTTAAATCATAAACTAAAATGCAATTTTCTTAAAACAATCAATTTTACAGAGTACATTACACAGACATAATTCGAAGGGATAAAATAGTTTTATAAGATGGTTAAATAATATACTGGGCGTTCCATTTAAAAAATGAAGTTTTTGCTAATTGAAATCTACTGACTTAATGCTTATCCAAAAACATCCCGAACCCCAAACGAAACTTCTACTATGTTTAGACATTTCAGCCATCCTTTACCTTCGTATCTACCAAATAAGTGTAGTTGCTTATCATTGATAACATTTATTTGGCAGCATTTATAGTGCACCAATTTTCGTCAAATCTTCATATTTTTCGCTCCAGCTTGGCAACGTCGCAATTTATGGGAAAAGAACAGATAGGGCTAGATGCAGAATTTTACGCTGAATTCGATGATAATCTATAGGGCGTCCTATTAAAAAAGTAAACTTCATGTTGTCGCGCTTAGGCTGAACACCCTGTATATCTCAAAGTATTTTACAAATGTGTATCTGCGCAAACAAAACAAGTTTTATTTAAAACATTTGTTTGTATTTTGATCCTAAGTAAGTTATTACACTTCCACACTAATGGGCCACCTGTATATATATATATATATATATATATATATATATATATATATATATATATAGTAAATCGGAGTTGGTGATTTATATTACAAAATACGAATAAACAATAAAAGTACACATTCCATAATAGAGATTTTAACATCATATTCCTAATTATTCTTGCCTTGATTCGCTGCCAACCACACGAGAAACAGAAGAAACCCAAATTTTCAACCACAACTGTCGGCTATTTTTGAAAGAATATTAAATGACGATACAACGAAAAACAATATTGTGGAAGCTGCGCACAGAAGGATGCAGGCCAAGATTCGAATAGAACACCCCACTATATGGAAATTCATTGACTCATAAGGAAGAAAATCGGTAAGAGGCCAATCGTTTGCAGAGTACGTTCGTGGTAACAATTCCAAAGACAAGCAAATATGTAGAGCCTCACAATAGAATACTTAGTATGGATAAAGTTTTAAAACACACAAGAAACTACTTTAAGAATCGGTCATAATTTCATGATGAACTAATCTAGTTTAGGTTTATTTGCATATTTATTTGCATTATGCTGTAAAGTAAAGCTTATATTGATAATTGGCCTTTATTTTTCTTACCACAAATTATACGAGTGCTTTCTTAAGTGAACTGCAAATTAACTAGACATTAACTACCCCTTAGTGTGCAGTATTATTACCCCAGGTTACCCAACAACTATTATCATTACAAAGTTGCTACCTAATTATAAGGGCCTACTTGAAATTATGGTTTTAGTATATATGTATAATATTACTTAATTTTACTAGTAGCCCTTGAATTGATTTTTAGTTTTAATTCGTTTACATTATGTTAAAGTTAATAAATAATAAACTTTGTGACTAAAATGGTCGAGACCGAAACGGCAGGGACTAAAACCCATACAATGCGTATAAAATCAACTATTGGGAATGTATAATTAATTTCAAATACTTTTCTATATTGTTAGCATTTCTAGATAATGATGGCATTAAATAAAGTAAATAATAATGTTTTGCGTTTTCCATTTTTCAAGACCTGTACGTATTATGATTCTCTTTACAGATGAATATAAATCTTTGCTGACAAAAATAAGTTAATGCCTTAAAAGCACATATCATAAACTTTCTATTTTGTGCCAGAAAATTACAGTTGATTAAATAATAAACTAAAGGTGTAAATGCACCTTTTTTCCGTACATCATAATTATATAAAATCCTTAATTTGTTCTTCATAAGTTCTATGTAGGCAATGTTTTGTTTTATGAACATATTATTTAATTAAAAAGTCAAATAAGAAATTGAAAAATTTGAAAAAATATATGCGACAATAAGTAATCTAGGGAATTACCTACTACATGAATTATAAATAGAATAATAAAAATAGTTGGCTTTTAACACAATTACAGATGAGACATGACACATTACAAAATTATGCAGTGTAATTTGCGACGATGAAACGTGTCCATTAAGATAGAAATGAACCCATAGTAGAGAAATGACATTATGACAAATGTGGCCGTAGGATAGTAACTTACTCTTGCTAGACGTTGATGAAGGATACTTTACAACTAACTTATATTGTACCACGTCATTTATTTAAATTTCCTAACTTTAGAAGCTTCCTACCACGACTAAGTGTACGCAGGCAATAAAAAGGACATCTCAGAATAAAATCAAATCCATCAACCGAATGTTACATAATAATTTGTAATATAGCCTTAAACAATAGACAAACTGCAATTAATCGTTCTTTTACGTGATAACGTAATACATCCAATATATTCGGTCTCGAGATACAGGATGATATAATTACATTTAGGGAGAAATTTCGTCGTTCATAGTATACTATACATATAATGTAATGACATGATTAATTATATGCATCAGGATTTCCTGATCTAACGCATACGTTATGTGTATAATTAGTTTTGTCTTGCTTTGTAATAAACACGTCTATACGTCCTTCATCATAATACTACGTTGTTACATTCTTTTAATATTTTGTGTTCCAGTTTTGTTGATAGGGTCATTTACAGAGGTAAATTGAATCCGTGCTCTAACCAACTTCTATGTAGGAATACATTTGTAATCTTTTCCAAGGAACATCACTAATAATCGTTTTAGAACTCTGAATAAGATTTATTTCTGTATTATAAGCAGTTTGCAACAGTGGTTTCATATTAATTGGGTTGATCGGCCTGTTTCCACAGTTTTAGTGTTTTGAGCACGACATTTCGGATGAAGACTTTGCTTCCGTCATCAGGCTTAGTCCTGAGAAGGACTGGTTTCGCACTTGAGTCGAATTCATATGTTATGATTTTTTCCCAAGCACTTGACTACTCTCAGATTCGAACTTGGTACCTTTCACTTACAAGTCTGACACCTTTACCGCTGAGCCACTGAGTTATCTAATATATATTTTTTAGAACTTGCTTGGCTTACTAGATTTTCTGCGAGTGCGATCTATGTGGCTCCTTTGAATTTCCAGCGAGTTGTATTCCCGTCCATTGCCACTATCTGTATAATATCCCATTGGATGCGATGGTCTTCGTTCCAGATATGTTCGGTGATTCTTGATTTTTCTGTTTCGCCCTTGCAAACGTTGTTCTTATGTTCCTGTTCTCACTTTGAGTGGTCTAATGCTCTCTCCTATGTATGATCTGCCGCATTCGCATGGTAGGTTCTATACACAATTCTTGGAATTCTGATCTTCATTGTGTGGTTTGGTTTTGGTTAGTAGGCCCCTAAGCATTCTGGTTCACTTGAAGGCAGCGCGTATCTTGTATTTGCTGCCTATCCTTCGTATTTTGTCCGAGGTACCTTGTATACATGGTATTACCTCTGTATATTTAGGTTCTTCTTTTCCGGTTACCCTCTCCCTGTTTAGGTTAGGTGTTATATCGGGTAGTCGTTTTCTTTGAGTCTTTAGCGATATCTTCTTTTCTTTGTCCAGGTCCTCTTCTACGTTGTAAATATAAAATTGCAGATACACACTCTTTAAGACAATAATAAAACGACTAACAGTTAAAATCTAGTCAAGGCATTAAAAATGAAAGCGGAAATATTTACAGTAGAGACCCATTTGAATTTCCCCAATGTCAAAGTATTCTACATTAAATTTAATAAATTAGAGTATTCTTAAAAATTATTATTAATTTTATTAAATTCATAAATAAAAAGTTTACCTCGAGTAGGATTTGAACCTACGACCTCTACTTTGCTAGAGCACCGCGCTAACCAACTGCGCCATCAAGGTTCAAGCCCCAATCTATATAAATTTTGTCTTTATGTATGTAGGACTGATGTAAATTCTAAATGTAATGAGATTACAATCAAATTACTTATATTAATGGAATGTGAGCCTGCAATACTGCAATATTCGCCCATACAAAATATATAAGGTGTTCCATTTGAAATAAGAGAATTGATGTACGTTGAACATGCTAAACTTTCACACGTAGCCTTCTCTCCCTATTCAATACATCAATAAAACGTTTATATCTTTTAAAGCCTATACCTAGCTTAATTATATCCTCAACTAATTTGTCTCAACTTAGATAATAAACCAAGAATTAATTTTTAATGCTAACCTCACATTCAGGAAAAAATACATTTTTGTTAAATAATTTGGCAACGTTGCATTTTATATGTACAAATGTATACATCGTTGAAATGCTTATTCATTAGGCTATCCAAAATGTAATGATATACAGGTGTTCGATTTAAAATAAAAAGTTGGTACCTCCTACTTTTACGAATCACCCTATAGGTGCTCAAATATTTTTAAGTTGTGCACATATTGGAACCATGTAAATTTTGTATACATGATTTTATTGAAAATCAACAGCGAAGCCACAATCTTCCGTCGTGACGCTTTGGACACCAGTATATATATATATATATATATATATATATATATATATATATATGTATATATATATATATATATATATATATATATATAATGTGGCCCATTAGTGTGAAGTGAATAACTTACTTAGGATCAGAAATACAAACGAACGTTTTAAATAAAGTTTGTTATGTTTGTGCAGATAACATTTCTAAAATATTTTGAGATATACAGGGTGTTCAGCCTAATGGTAGGTGCAAGGTAAAGGATGGCTAAAATGTCTGAACATAGTAGAAGTTTCGTTTGGGGTTCTGGGTGTTTTTGTATAAGCATTAATTCAGGAGATGTCCTTTTATTGCCTGCGTACACTTAGTCGTGGTAGAAGCTTCTAAAGTTAGAAATTTAAATAAATGACGTGGTACAATATAAGTTAGTTGTAAAGTATCCTTCATCAACGTCTAGCAAGAGTAAGTTACTATCCTACGGCCACATTTGTCATAATGTCATTTCTCTACTATGGGTTCATTTCTATCTTAATGGACACGTTTCATCGTCGCAAATTACACTGCATAATTTTGTAATGTGTCATGTCTCATCTGTAATTGTGTTAAAAGCCAACTATTTTTATTATTCTATTTATAATTCATGTAGTAGGTAATTCCCTAGATTACTTATTGTCGCATATATTTTTTCAAATTTTTCAATTTCTTATTTGACTTTTTAATTAAATAATATGTTCATAAAACAAAACATTGCCTACATAGAACTTATGAAGAACAAATTAAGGATTTTATATAATTATGATGTACGGAAAAAAGGTGTATTTACAACTTTAGTTTATTATTTAATCAACTGTAATTTTCTGGCACAAAATAGAAAGTTTATGATATGTGCTTTTAAGGCATTAACTTATTTTTGTCAGCAAAGATTTATATTCATCTGTAAAGAGAATCATAATACGTACAGGTCTTGAAAAATGGAAAACGCAAAACATTATTATTTACTTTATTTAATGCCATCATTATCAAGAAATGCTAAAAATATAGAAAATTATTTGAAATTAATTATACATTCCCAATAGTTGATTTTATACGCATTGTGTGGGTTTTAGTCCTGCCGTTTCGATCTCGACCATATTAGTCACAAAGTTTATTATTTATTAACTTTAACATAATGTAAACGAATTAAAACTAAAAATCAATTCAAGGGCTACTAGTAAAATTAAGTAATATTATACATATATACTAAAACCATAATTTCAAGTAGGCCCTTATAATTAGGTAGCAACTTTGTAATGATAATAGTTGTTGGGTAACCTGGGGTAATAATACTGCACACTAAGGGGTAGTTAATGTCTAGTTAATTTGCAGTTCACTTAAGAAAGCACTCGTATAATTTGTGGTAAGAAAAATAAAGGCCAATTATCAATATAAGCTTTACTTTACAGCATAATGCAAATAAATATGCAAATAAACCTAAACTAGATTAGTTCATCATGAAATTATGACCGATTCCTTAAAGTAGTTTCTTGTGTGTTTTAAAATCTTTATCCATACTGAGTATTCTATTGTCAGTTCTACATATTTACTTCTCTTCGGAATTGGTATGTTACCACGAACGTACTCTCCAAACGATTGGCCTCTTACCGATTTTCTTCCTTACATCAATGAATTTCTATATAATGGGTGTTCTATTCAAATCTTTGTTTGCATCCTTCTATGCAACTTCCACAATATTGTTTTTCGTTGTATCGTCATTTAATATTCTTTCAAAAATAGCCCACAGTTGTGGTTGAAAATTTGGGTTTCTTCTGTTTCTCGTTTGGTTGCAAGGAATCAAGGCAAGAATAATTAGGCACATGATGTTAAAATTTCTATTATGGAATACGTACTTTTATTGTTTATTCGTGTTTTCTAATATAAATCACCAACTCCGATTTACTATATATATATATATATATATATATATATATATATATGTACAGGGTGGCCCATTAGTGTGTGGAAGTGTAATAACTTACTTAGGATCATAAATACAAACAAATGTTTTAAATAAAACTTGTTTTGTTTGCGCAGATACACATTTGTAAAATACTTTGAGATATACAGGGTGTTCAGCCTAAGCGCGACAACATGAAGTTTACTTTTTTAATAGGACGTATAGATTATCATCGAATTCAGCGTAAAATTCTGCATCTAGCCCTATCTTTTCTTTTCCCATAAATTGCGACGTTGCCAAGCTGGAGCGAAAATATGAAGATTTGACGAAGATTGGTGCACTATAAATGCTGCCAAATAAACGTTATCAGTGATAAGCAACTACACTTATTTGGTAGATACGAAGGTAAAGGATGGCTGAAATGTCTGAACATAGTAGAAGTTTCGTTTGGGGTTCGATGTTTTTGGATAAGCATTAATTCAGTAGATTTCAATTAGCAAAAACTTCATTTTTTAATGGAACGCCCAGTATATTATTTAACCATCTTATAAAACTATTTTATCCCTTCGAATTATGTCTGTGTAATGTACTCTGTAAAATTGATTGTTTTAAGAGAATTGCATTTTTAGTTTATGATTTAAAAATATTCATGTTTTTAACAAGCAAGCTCTGAATGTGACGTTTAGAATACTTCTACTTTCTATAATTTTTTGTGACAAAATCAAACCAGTAATTTTCTACCTTTAAAAACTGTCATAAAATAAATAGGGTATCTACAAAACTTAATTAAGCAAAAATAACCTTACCAACAAATGAAATGAAAATATCCATAGTTTTAACAAGTAACCTGTGAATTTGACGTTTGCGCAAGTCAGAGTGATTAGTTATTATCTAGACGTGTTGTAAATGTGTAGCTATTAAGAACGAGAAAGCAATTAAAATCATGAATTTTCCGATAGAAGAATTGACAGATATGATTTTTGTACTGGGTGCCAGTGATAAGAAACTGTTTACTCGCACAAAGGATTTATCAACAGAAATTTCCAGATGGAAGACAGCCAAGAAAAGAGACATTGGAAAATGCTTCAACGATTTACCGAACAGGCAGTGTAACTTACGAAAAAGCGAAAGGTTGACTGCAATAACAGAGGACAATGAGACGACCGTAATGTTAAAAGTTACGGAATATCCTCATATCTCGATACGGGAAATAACAAAACAAACCGACATAAGTCGTACTGCCGTCAAAAATTCTGTCTAAGAACAAAATACATCCTTACCATATACAGCGAGTGCAGGAACTATTGGATGATGATTATGAAAAGCGGTTAACCTTCTGTGAGTGGGCTCAACAACAAATTGAGCAAAACAGAGATTTTTTCAATTTTGTATTATTTGCCGATGAAGCAACTTTTCATAAAAATGGGTTTGTTAATAGACACAATTTCCATTATTATGCAACAGATCAACCGCATTGTATACGGACTATCAGTCAAACAAGGTAGTCATTAAATGTATGGGGTGGAGTAATTGGGAATCATGTCATAGACCCATATTTACTTGACGGAACTGTTAATGGGCAAGTTTATTTAAATTTCATGTTAGGCGGCGAATGTGGTACCTACCTGACGGTACACCAGTTCACCATACCTAACTTATCAATACACATTTAGATAATGAATTTCTCGGACGATGGGTAGGTAGAGGAGGACCCCATAAATGGCCACCTCGTTCACCAGAACTTACAAAATGGATTTTTTGGTGGGGTTATGTCAAAGAACAAGTATACAAAACATCCGCGACTACTAAGGAAGACATGAAGAATAGAATTAGAAAGGTTTTCCGAACTGCTGATGTCGATATGTTACATCGTGCTAGTAGAGCTTTTGAAGATCGCATACATTATTGTATGGAAGTAAATGGTGGTCATTTTGAACATTTAATAAAATAATTATCTAACGTTTTAGTTCTTTCTTACTCGTTGTCAGTTATTTTGTTTAATTTGTTTTGTAGATACCTTATTAATTTTATTACATTTTTTAAACGTAGAAAATTACTGGTTTGATTTTGTCACAAAAATAATCGAAAGTAGAAGTATTCTAAACGTCACATTCAGAGCATGCTTGTTAAAAACATGAATATTTTTAAATCATAAACTAAAATGCAATTTTCTTAAAACAATCAATTTTACAGAGTACATTACACAGACATAATTCGAAGGGATAAAATAGTTTTATAAGATGGTTAAATAATATACTGGGCGTTCCATTTAAAAAATGAAGTTTTGCTAATTGAAATCTACTGAATTAATGCTTATCCAAAAACATCCCGAACCCCAAACGAAACTTCTACTATGTTCAGACATTTCAGCCATCCTTTACCTTCGTATCTACCAAATAAGTGTAGTTGCTTATCACTGATAACGTTTATTTGGCAGCATTTATAGTGCACCAATTTCGTCAAATCTTCATATTTTCGCTCCAGCTTGGCAACGTCGCAATTTATGGGAAAAGAAAAGATAGGGCTAGATGCAGAATTTTACGCTGAATTCGATGATAATCTATAGGGCGTCCTATTAAAAAGTAAACTTCATGTTGTCGCGCTTAGGCTGAACACCCTGTATATCTCAAAGTATTTTACAAATGTGATCTGCGCAAACAAAACAAGTTTTATTTAAAGCATTTGTTTGTATTTTTGATCCTAAGTAAGTTATTGTACTTCCACACACTAATGGGCCACCTTATATAAATATATATATATATATATATATATATATATATATATATATATAGTAAATCGGAGTTGGTGATTTATATTAGAAAACACGAATAAACAATAAAAGTACACATTCCATAATAGAAATTTTAACATCATGTGCCTAATTATTCTTGCCTTGATTCCTTGCCAACCACACGAGAAACAGAAGAAACCCAAATTTTCAACCACAACTGTGGGCTATTTTGAAAGAATATTAAATGACGATACAACGAAAACAATATTGTGGAAGTTGCATAGAAGGATGCAAACAAAGATTTGAATAGAACACCCATTATATAGAAATTCATTGACTCCCGTAAGGAAGAAAATCGGTAAGAAGCCAATAGTTTACAGAGTACGTTCGTGGTAACAATTCCAAAGACAAGCAAATATGTAGAGCCTCACAATAGAATACTTAGTATGGATAAAGATTTTAAAACACACAAGAAACTACTTTAAGAAATCGGTCATAATTTCATGATGAACTAATCTAGTTTAGGTTTATTTGCATATTTATTTGCATTATGCTGTAAAGTAAAGCTTATGTTGATAATTGATCTTTATTTTCTTGCCACAGATTATAGTGCTTTCTTATGAACTGCAAATTAACTAGACATTAACTACCCTTAGTGTGCAGTATTATTACCCCAGGTTACCCAACAACTATTATCATTACAAAGTTGCTACCTAATTATAAGGGCCTACTTGAAATTATGGTTTTAGTATATATGTATAATATTACTTAATTTTACTAGTAGCCCTTGAATTGATTTTTAGTTTTAATTCGTTTACATTATGTTAAAGTTAATAAATAATAAACTTTGTGACTAAAATGGTCGAGACCGAAACGGCAGGGACTAAAACCCATACAATGCGTATAAAATCAACTATTGGGAATGTATAATTAATTTCAAATACTTTTCTATATTGTTAGCATTTCTAGATAATGATGGCATTAAATAAAGTAAATAATAATGTTTTGCGTTTTCCATTTTTCAAGACCTGTACGTATTATGATTCTCTTTACAGATGAATATAAATCTTTGCTGACAAAAATAAGTTAATGCCTTAAAAGCACATATCATAAACTTTCTATTTTGTGCCAGAAAATTACAGTTGATTAAATAATAAACTAAAGGTGTAAATGCACCTTTTTTCCGTACATCATAATTATATAAAATCCTTAATTTGTTCTTCATAAGTTCTATGTAGGCAATGTTTTGTTTTATGAACATATTATTTAATTAAAAAGTCAATAGGAAATTGAAAATTTAAAAAATATATGCGACAATAAGTAATCTAGGGAATTACCTACTACATGAATTATAAATAGAATAATAAAAATAGTTGGCTTTTAACACAATTACAGATGAGACATGACACATTACAAAATTATGCAGTGTAATTTGCGACGATGAAACGTGTCCATTAAGATAGAAATGAACCCATAGTAGAGAAATGACATTATGACAAATGTGGCCGTAGGATAGTAACTTACTCTTGCTAGACGTTGATGAAGGATACTTTACAACTAACTTATATTGTACCACGTCATTTATTTAAATTTCCTAACTTTAGAAGCTTCCTACCACGACTAAGTGTACGCAGGCAATAAAAAGGACATCTCAGAATAAAATCAAATCCATCAACCGAATGTTACATAATAATTTGTAATATAGCCTTAAACAATAGAGAAACTGCAATTAATCGTTCTTTACGTGATAACGTAATACATCCAATATATTCGGTCTCGAGATACAGGATGATATAATTACATTTAGGGAGAAATTTCGTCGTTCATAGTATACTATACATATAATGTAATGACATGATTAATTATATGCATCAGGATTTCCTGATCTAACGCATACGTTATGTGTATAATTAGTTTTGTCTTGCTTTGTAATAAACGTCTATATGCCCTTCATCATAATACTGCGTTGTTACATTCTTTTAATATTTTGTGTTCCAGTTTTGTTGATAGGGTCATTTACAGAGGTAAATTGAATCCGTGCTCTAACCAACTTCTATGTAGGAATACATTTGTAATCTTTTCCAAGGAACATCACTAATAATCGTTTTAGAACTCTGAATAAGATTTATTTCTGTATTATAAGCAGTTTGCAACAGTGGTTTCATATTAATTGGGTTGATCGGCCTGTTTCCACAGTTTTAGTGTTTTGAGCACGACATTTCGGATGGAGACTTTGCTTCCGTCATCAGGCTTAGTCCTGAGAAGGACTGGTTTCGCACTTGAGTCGAATTCATATGTTATGATTTTTTCCCAAGCACTTGACTACTCTCAGATTCGAACTTGGTACCTTTCACTTACAAGTCTGACACCTTTACCGCTGAGCCACTGAGTTATCTAATATATATTTTTTAGAACTTGCTTGGCTTACTAGATTTTCTGCGAGTGCGATCTATGTGGCTCCTTTGAATTTCCAGCGAGTTGTATTCCCGTCCATTGCCACTATCTGTATAATATCCCATTGGATGCGATGGTCTTCGTTCCAGATATGTTCGGTGATTCTTGATTTTTCTGTTTCGCCCTTGCAAACGTTATTCTTATGTTCCTGTGTTCTCACTTTAATGGTCCAATGCTCTCTCCTATGTATGATCTGCCGCATTCGCATGGTAGGTTCTATACACAATTCTTGGAATTCTGATCTTCATTGTGTGGTTTGGTTTTGGTTTGTATTCCTCTAAGCGTTCTGGTCGATTTGAAGGCAGCGTACCTTGTATTTGCTGCCTATCCTTCGTATTTTGTCTGAAGTACCTTGTATACATGGTATTACCTCTGTATATTTAGGTTCTTCTTTTCCGGTTACCCTCTCCCTGTTTAGGTTAGGTGTTATATCGGGGTAGTTGTTTTCCTTGAGTCTTTTAGCGATATCTTCTTTTTCTTTGTCCAGGTCCTCTTCTACGTTGTAAATATAAAATTGCAGATACACACTCTTTAAGACAATAATAAAACGACTAACAGTTAAAATCTAGCCAAGGCATTAAAAATGAAAGCGGAAAT